>JADKXX010004023.1:0-16798 GCA_017310255.1 Butorides virescens | reverse complement strand
AATAATAATAATAATAATAATAATAATAATAATAATAATAATAATAATAATAATAATAATAATAAATAATAGGTTTAGATGCCGTGCTCCCTTATCTGAAGTGAGTTGGTGTAGGAAACACAAGCTGAAACAGAGATCTATGGCTGCCCACCACCCACCCTGCCTGCCTAGACCCCCAAATAGTCAAGTTTAGGGACTTTTCCTCTTGCACGAACCCCCTTTATTTCACATGATGGGTCTTTCACACAGTGAGAAATAGTGTATGGTTACCACACTCATACTCTGGGACAGAAAGAAGACACCGATGGTGGACTGAGATAGGAGGTACCTGGATCATACCCAGGGAGGGATGCCCAGCACAAGACTGGCAAGCACACGCAGGAAGAAATCTGCAACCTTTGGAGAAGGAAGGTGGTCTTTGCTGAGGGCAATTTTCTATGAAGAATGAAGCTGATGCTTTGCAAGGGACAAGAGACTGTGAGGCTCAAGGTGCAAATGCAAGATTAAACAAGCTTCTATTCATTAGGTGGATAAGAAAACTATGACTTTGGTGCTCCAAGAATGGTCAAGAGAAAGTAGAAAGGAGAGGCGGGCAAAGTCCAGCTGAACTTCTTCAAGGTCTTTCCTGTTGCATGGGGGAGGAAGGCTGGCTCTGGATGGAGCCCCGTTGATATACATGGGTTTGGTTTTGTCTAACACTGGACAGAGGAGGTCTACAGCTGGGATGACCTCCAGCTGCGTAGAAGAGGACCCAATCTTTTTATAGGGCAGGCTGGCTAGAATCAGCCGGCAGGCAGGAGGGCATTAAATGAGCTTAAAAGAGGAGGCAAGGGAAATGGGTAATGAGTGAGTACTCATTTAGAAAAAAATCAAGTTGTGGAGGAGAAAATTAATCAAGGCACCAAGAGACAAAAAAAAAAAAAAAAAAAGGACAAAATTCTTAACTGCCTTTATACACGAATGCTGGCAGCCTGGATAATTAAACAAGAGAAATTGGAATTACTCACTTATGAGCATAAATTTGATTTCGTTGGTACTATTGAAATGTGGTGGCAAGATTCATCTGATTGGAATGTTAAATCAATAGTTATAAACCTATTTCAGAAGGATTGATCGAGTGAGGGCACAGGGGGACTGTCAGACATGGTATTATCCATTTCTGAGCCCCTGACAACTCTGAAACCAATGATTTTTGAATACTTACGGATCGATATTTTAACAGAGTGGCACAGGAGGGGAACAGTTGCATTAGATCACTTAAATCCCCCTAGAGAACTGAATGTTCAGTTCCCTGGTCACTTATCCATCATACGTAGAGCAAAAAAAAATAATGCTACTACAGGAGACTTCATCCTGAGTGACGTATGCTGCAAGTCTTAAACTGCCAATACCAAGACATCCTTGGAATTAAAAAAAAATTAAAGCTGGCAACTCAAAAAAGCACTGCAGGGAGCACAGGCGAATTGTGTCAGATCTGTTTTCTTTATTGACTTGTGAAGATGAACTGATCCCTAGCAAAAAGTTCATGGCTGAAGCAACGACTGGAATCTTGCTATATTCAAAGAGGTTTAGGCCCAGTCCAGGAAGAAATAATATAGTTGGTGCTTTAAAAGGGCAAACCCCGTAAAACCGACTCAATTGGAAAAAGAAATACACGCTAGAAATTGTGAGCAATTATTAAGGAATTTTTAAAAGCTATTTACACAGCTTTTAAACAGATAAGAATTAAGGTTGTCTGGGTGACAACCTTTGTTTGGTTCACTGCAGCTATCCCTGATGGACAGGTAGTGACTCTGGAGGAAGAGACACTGATAGTGCCAACCAGCAAGAGTTTTTCTAAGGGATTTTCACATCTCCTTTTTCTTCCCCTAAGGATTTTACAATGGCCAAATGGGTCACGTCGTGAGCTTTCTCAGTGGACCAGCTTCCATTTTTCCCCCTCTCTTTCCCCCAAATAAAGAAGCTGAGGTGAAAGGACATGATGTATGTAAGTCCCCAGGGTCAACCCTCTGTTCTCCTGCCAAACAGGATGCAGATGGGTTCAAAAGAAGGTTCAGCGTTGGTGCCATCAGTGATGGCATCATTTACCCCAGGTCAAACTGGGCAGTATTTGGAGACACAAGTCACGACACTTGAAGGAAACAGCAGCCCCTTAAGGCTGCCGGTGAAAAGAATTTTCCTTTAATACCTGCCACTTGCATCTTCTGCAGCATCACCTGGCTCTAAGACCAGGTACTGAATCAAACAAACCACAGGGCAAGCCAGGCACATCCATGCTCCATCCTCAAATCCCATAGGGTGATGGGGCAGCTCACACAGGAACAGACCAAATTACAAACCATCCTTCCTTCTCCGCCAAAAAAACATTACCTGAGGACAAGCGCCATGTTAATAGGTACGTGGATGCCCCAGGAACAGCCGTCCAAGTCAGCAAAATGCTGGTCTCCGCAGCCTCCTGCACTGCAAACTCAGTCACTTTGGGTAAATCCACTGTTAGAGAAGAAAGAAACAAAGCTTGGGGGGGTAGAAGCTACCACCAAGAGCTTGCTTGAGCTGAAAGGAAGCTGATGCATCATTTGGGAAGCTCAAATCCTGGCCCCCCTGAAATCAAAGGTGAAAAGTCCAGATAGAAACGATGAGCATGAAGCACATCTCTTCTGCACTTGTCCACAGCTCCAGCTGCTGGTCAATCTCTCAGATCATATCTACTCTAAGGTGCAAAGATGTGTGTGCCAAGGAACACACCTTAACCTTCGAAGAGCTTCGGACACCTTCTGCCTCCTTAAATACCATGTTTCTGGTGAGATGAAGGAGCCCTTGCAGCACTTTAGGGGGTTTCCAGAAAGCTGAATCAGATCAAATCCTCAGCTGGTGGGAACGGGTGGAATTTTAGCAAATAACTGTTGGCAGATCTTCAGCCTGGACTGCCGGGTGTTTCTCTAAACCGACAGTGAAATTTGAGCTGTTGAGACAGGCAATAAAGTTTTTGCCTGCTCACTTGTGCCAGATGCTAGTGCTCCCCGAAACCACCGCGCTGACTCCACACCCCCAGCCTCCACCACTCCATCTCCCAATCTGCTTATTCTGCAGCATCAATCAAGTCGCATGATGCCACAGCATCATGAGTGATGCTTACCTTTATCTACTGGAAATGGTCAAGATATTGCAACTAAAGAGGTAATTTCCAAGATAACGTGTCACAACTTGGACTTGATGACCTTAAAGGTCTTTTCCAACCTAAGCGATTTTAAGATTCTATGAAAACCAGCATCTCATGGTGGTTATCAGGCAGGGGAAGACAGGCAAAGTCCCAATGTTTCTCAGTAATAAGGAGAAAGGACCGATGCATGTTTTCTGGCGTGCTGGCTGGTGGGACCTGAGAAGCAGTAAGGTGTCTAACAGCCAATATTGGTCTTTTTCCATCCTCACCTCCCATCAGAGCCCCTAGGAAGAGAGAGCCCCCAGCACTGATGTGGAGATGCTTTTGTCCACACCCAGTGGTTCTGTACTCACAAGTTTTGGCTGTGAGGAGCGTGGGGCTTCCCTCCCGTCCCCCAATCACTGCAGACAGGCTGATGGTGTAGATGGTGCTCTCCTTCAGTTTGGGGATCGTGAAGGAGACTGTCTCTGCTGCAACCACCTGGGACATTTCCAAGCCACCTAAGAGGAGCCATTCAAAAAAACCCCCGTGTTACATAGAAAGGGCAGGGTAATTGCTATTAACAATTATTGTTACAGCAGTTTCCTCCCACATATCTCATGGGACTTCACCAGGGAGGAGTGTTAGGTGTTCATTTTCCATGTGGGGAAACTGAGGCACGGGTAGGTGAAAAATCTGGTCACAAAGGCATCACATATGCTGCCAGAAGGGAACAACTTCTCTGACTTCCCAAATCCCAACTAGGCCTATATCAAACTGATATCTTTGCTAGCAACTAAAACCTGGCTCAGTTACAGGCCTTCAACCTGCTCCCGTAGACATTACAGTCCCCATCTACCTTGATCACCTGTGGGAAAAGGAATGAGCTAAGCTCCCATTTTCCGGGGTTCCTCGTGCTCTGCCCTCCTACCGCACCTCACTAAGAGAGCAGGATGCTTACCATTGAATGGCACCCAGGATACCTTGTAATGAGTTACCCCATGAAGCCTCCTCCAAGACAGCTTCAGACTATTTACGCCAGTGTCAGTAATCCTCAGATCTTGAATGGTCTGGATGGGGTTGGAGTCTGCAAGAGATGCTGCAAAAATTAACCAGGATGAGATGTCTGAAGTAACAGCCCAAGTTACGCAGAGTTCATGGCTCTAAGCTATGGCACTGAAGAAAGATTTGGGTATTTATGCAATATCGACTTCCCAGACATTATCCAGGGATGCCAGGCTGCATTTCCTAATGAAGCTATGGAGAGGAGCACTGTGCAGTTAAGTTGAGGGATCTCATCAGCATCTCCTACCACCTGCACCAAACTCTGGCGACACGACACAGAGACATGAGGAGGGGGTCAAGAGAAGACAGATCATCCAGATGCACCTTAAAAGCACCATGGGGAACCGTGGTTCAAATGAACTGACATGAAAAGGACACTAAAAGGATCCAGGACCCCAAGTTTGTAGAGGCAGAGCCACAAATCAAGGAATGGCAAACCTCAAGAGTACATGCTGGTGAGTTGACCCCAAAAAGTGCCTGCAGGGAGGCTTGTACCTTCCTGAGATGGCTGTGGGTAAATAAACCTGTTAATACATCCAGGGCTGCCTACCTATGCCAAGGCTGTTTAACAGGCCAGAAGGACGCGTCCACTCCTACCCATGGGAACAGCCATGGTTTATTGCTACCAGCTATGAGGGCTACTCATGTCACTCCACCATCAACGTGCAATGCACAGGACCACGAATACAGCCCTTGCTTCCCAACATAAAGAGCGTTGTTCCACCAGGACATACCTGTGTAGTGAGTCAGAGTCACCTCCGGCCCCTCGGTCTTACCGAAGACAGCTCGAACGCTGACTTTATACAGGGTGTCAGGCAGCAAGTGGTCAATCCGGTAAGCCAACACCCTACTGCCCAGGTACTGAGTCTTGGCAACCTGTTTTTCTGTAAAAAATAAAGGGATACTTCAGAGCCTGTAGCTCACCAGTGAGGCTGGTGGCATCCCCTCCAAAGGAAGGAGCCATTCCTTGCTGTTTCAGAACTTTGTGGATTATCTTCATAAATAGAAGTGCACAAATTCAAACAGGGAAGGAACCATTGCCAATGGATGCAGGCTGAGGACCTTGTTTCTCAATAGTGAAACCTCTTTCCTACCCCAGGCAGAAGTTTGGAAAAGTGGGTCCCATGACCATGGCATGGGTCTGTACCAGGAACAAGTGTGTGCACCCTTTTTCTCCTCACCTTTGCCTGCTCCCACAGGGCTCCAGGTGACTTTGAATTTGGTGGCAGCTGCCATGGCGCTCCATGCCAGAGACAGGCTTGCGCTGGTGTAGGACATCACCTTGAAATTGGAGACGTAGCCAAGAGGAGCTGCAAGGTGAAGACAGCATTAGACTACTGTCCAACAGGGTTCCTCATCAGTATAATGAGGCCAAAATTATGTAGAAGAGTTAAAAGCAGTATCTCTGCTTAGCCTTAGTGTCTGACCAGCCTCACCTTGTGAGACACCAGTTCACACTGCTTGAGGTCTGGGCCACATAGAATCAAAGAATCATAGAATGTTTTGGGTTGGAAGGGACCCCTAGAGGTCATCTAGTCCAACTCCCCTGTACACATGCGTACATCCTACCTCCCTTAGCACTGAGGAGCGTATTCTGCACTAGATCTGGGTGTGGGAGCATCTCTGCAAGCCCAGGACAGGCAATACAGGGATCCAGGGAGTGGTGAAATCCCAATCCCAGTGCTCCCACACTGCCTGCAGTGGGAAACATCCACCCAGGGCTCCCATGGGTGCTATCAGTGTTTGCCTGTGCCCACTCCTCACAAGGGTCAGCCCATTATCCCTGTACTGTATTCCAGCGTTGCCAGTCACCTTCTGTGACTTTTAAACTCTGAGGATACATCTGCTACTGTACAAATCTCACCTCTGCTTTCTCATCACTACAGTCAGGACTGCTGCCTTTCTCCCCACCAAGATGCAGCAACCTTGAAGTTTGCCGTGGGAGAACAAGCTCTGGCCATCAACTAGACCACCATCTTTCCCCATGTTACATGAAGGATTTGCATCTGCTGCCTCTTGTCCAGGCAACCTGATCTTCCAGCACAGCCCTTTGGAGTCCCCCCTTCACTGAGGCAGGGGACAGCCCTTGCCACCAGGCAGAAAGGACCACATTAGGATGTTCCTCTCCGTTTATCTCCCTATGGCTGCCCATAGCAGAATTTACCCAGGTCTCATCTCTTTTCCAGCTGGACTCTTTGACAACGATGAAGACTTTGGCCATTGGTCTGGATTTTGGGATGCCTGGAAGCTCAGTGTGCACAGATTGGGCAGTTCATATCTGAAGCTCTGCCCAAGCCCGTGGCACGTGAACAGATCCACTGCAGAGCACATTGGCTCCAATTTGCATCTGAAGACTCCCAGGAAGAAAAGACAGAACCTTTGGGATTCACGGTCTCAACTACAAGGCACAGCAGGTCAGCAGGGCAAAGGACCACCACTGCAGTGTCCCCGACATGAGGTGATGGGAGTGGGGTGCAGGAGGAACGGTGTAAGGGCTTTGTAGAGATACACAAGGCTGAACCAGCCACCCAAGGGCTGTGTGCTGTGGTAGCTACTTGTACGTCCTGCCTGTACTCACATGTTCTGGCTGAGGTTGTGATCCCTGGTCCCTCCACCGAGCCAAAAAGCACATAGAGGGAAATCATGTACTCGGTGTCATGGGCCAGGTTACGGAGCTGGTAGGCTGTGATTGACTTGTTGAGGGCCAACTGGCGAGGACGGTCTTTGCCAAAGAACTCTTTGGGAGAGAGAAAATAAAATAGAAGAGGATAAAGACTGAAGAATCTGGAGAGCTGCTCTGTTGCATACTGGGAAAGACACCATGTTTTCTCTGGCAGTCCATCTCCAACTCAACTGAACCTCTGTTGTAGGATACCCGTATGTGTGCTGGGGCAAGAGAGTTTTCCTATGGTTATTTATTTGGGAATTAGAATGACTAAATGATCCAAACCAGCTGAGAGGAACTGAAGGAACCAAACCACCTCTGACATGCAGGGCGCACAGTAACGTGGTGCAGTCCGGGATGGCTCCAACGTGTGCTCTGCCTCTCGCCAGCATCTCCAGGGAGCTGCAAAGCCCCTGTGCTGGATGACCAGGCAAGGTGGTGTAGGACTCTTGCACCCACTGGGATATATGTTGGGCTGGGGTCAGGCTGAACGTAGTTGCTGCAGGGACCCTGCCTGTTGGCATTGTGGGCCAGGTGCAGGAATAATTTCTGGTTTCAGTTCATGCCCTGAAGTTGTGGGAGAGGCTGCTCAGACCAGTTGATGAGCTGGACCTGCCCCTACATCTGCCATCCCTGAGGTTCCCAGCGCCTTATCTCCCATGCTACAGAAAGAAGTGGAGGTCATACAAGCTGGAGGAGATCAGGATCTTACCTGGTGTAGGACCCCAAGCCACTCGGTACCCAGTAGCCCCAGCAACCGAGTCCCAGGAGACCAGAGCACTGTTGATGGATATCTCACTCACTTTCAGCATCTGGACGGTGCTCGATGCCACTGTAAGAGAGCAAAGTTGACCAGTTGCATCAAGGTCCCAACAGCTTCTAAGTGGCCCCTGAAAGCTGTGATGAACCAGATTGCTTTCTGCACCAGATGACAGACCAGGGCAGTGACTACAAATGACACCAGCTCTGTGCTGCCAGCACAGCCTGACCCCCTTCTGTGTCTGCTTGGGGTGGTTCCCACCCTTGCTGCAGGGCACTCACCCGTCGTTGCTTTTCCGCTCACCACTGGCCCCTCAACATCCCCAAAGATGGGGTTGATGGTGACGGTGTACTCTGTGCCAGGCTGCAGCCCCTGGATCATGTAGTAGGTGTAGGTGTTGCTGAGGTTCACGTCTTGAATGCTGCCCTCTGCAAAGGGAAATAACGTCTGGGCTCCCTTGGGTCAGACCAAAGAGGACCACCCTCCTTGGGTCTCCTTGTCTGGGAGAGCAGCGGGCAGTCATGCAAACAACCACCTGAGAATGACACAGTTGCGTGAGATTGAATGGCATTTCATCCTCCTGGCTTGCATGTGTGCCACCAAGGTTCTCAAGCCAAAGATGGTAGGGACAGGGCTTCGTGCAACAAGTGCAAATCTTGGTTGAGGAGCTAATGTATACACAGGTAGAAATAACCCACAGCTGCTTGGGCAGACCTCAGCAATCCCCAAAAGATCAAGGCAGCTCAGGGCTTTGCAAGGGAAAGAAAAAAAATCAGGTAGCAACACACAAATGGCCATGTAGGGGTCTGTGAGCAGCCCCGTAACAGGGTCCACGCTCTGCCCACCCTGCGTGACTTGGTGCTGGAGTCATCTTGCCTTCCCTGCAGGACATTGGAGCCAACTAATGTCACAAACCACATTTTCTCATTTCTGTATCCTTGTTGTGGACTAGGAACCGCTCGGCTAAACCTGTCGGCTTCGCTCCAGAGGGAAGCATGGCAGGAGAAGAGTTAAAACCTAATCTGTGGGGATTGAACCCGGTTTGATTTCAGAGGGGTAGAGAGGTGCAGGCAGCAGCAGGTTGGGGTTTGGGAGTGGGGGGGGGAGGCTGCCATTTGCAGTTTGGTCACTGGAGGGTGCCATGTCCCCATCTTCTGCTCTGCCAGCACCCTGACCCCCATCCCCCTTCTCCCACCCCCCCGCCATGGACCTTCTCTCCACATCAGCCACTCGTTTCTGTTTATCTTAGAAGTCAGAGAAGAAAAATCAAACCCCTCCAGTGGCTGGGATGGCTGCACGGGGATGGGCAGAAGGTGTCTCGATCCCAACGCCACCGCACCCGTAATGTGTGGCCCTGGGAGGAGATGGAGCCTGGGAGGAGGATGACCCCACACAGGGCCCAGCAGCGAGGGTGGGCTGTCCCTTGGGATTTTTACCACCCTTTGATTTGCGGGTGAACCAGTATCAGCTGAAAGAGCTGCTCGGAAAGCGCAAACCTGGGGCGGAGGTGATGTGCCCTTGCTGCTTTATCTGAGGATGTCCCTCACTGTCCCCTCAGGAAGGGGTGTCCCCACTCCGAAAACGTGGCAGGCTGATGATGTACATGCTCCATTTCTAGCTGGGGTATCAAGCAAGGACTGGGTAAACAGCTGAGTTTTGGGGTGTGCTGTTTTGTTGGTTTTTTTTCCCCCGGAGAACCATTCATTACAAAGCAATAAAATCAGTTTTATATCTTCCCTGTAAAGAATTTTCCCTTCTGATGACCTTCAGAGCTCCAACTTCTCCTCCCGCCCCCCTTCCCTGGTGGGAGATGTCTCCTTATTTCACAGGCAGGGGGACTGAGCCAGAGGAGAGTGTGTTATTTATTCAAAGCTTGTGATGGAGCCCAGGTGTCCTGACATCCCATCTCGTCTTTGAACCACAGAAACATCCATCTCCCAAGGCCAAAATATGCCATCAAACCTGAATTTCTCACTTCTGCTCCCCCACACCAGCAATGAAAATATGTTTGGGCTCAGGGCAGGGGAGAGGCTCCAGCTGCAAATGCAGATCTGTCTTCAAACACCAAAGTTTGTCTGAGAATGAGGATGCATTATGGGATGTTGGGGGATGAAGCCAGGTCTTAGCGCCGCAGAGAAAAAAAGCAACAAGCACAGGCGCTTCCAGTCTGTAACGTGGTAGCTGTCACCCCAAAAATGGGGGCAACCCTAGATGCTATGGGGCTGAGGGATGTACAGCTCTGCATGGAGTACTTTACCAGCTTCTCTCCAGCTATTAATCCTTTCCAGTGCTACTCAGGTCCAGTAAAACCAGCGCTAATCCCATGTTAACAAGGCTGGACACTCATCAGCCTGCTTTATGCAGAGCCAGAGCAGGTATTTTTGCATCCATGGCGGAGTTTACCATCAACACTATGGCTCTCTCTTGCAAGCTGCTGATTTACCCCCATGTGCAGAAAACACCACCATTCACAGACCCCAAATCCCCATTTTCCTCCAGCTTCTTGTTGCCTGTCTGGCCACAGAAGGTGTCAGTGCACCCAATGCCTTGGGGACCTCTCAGCTCCTGTCTCTCCGTGTCCCTACTGATGCATGCACCCCATTCCCGAGTCTCTACCTGCTGAAGTCCAGGTGAGTCTGTACCCCGTTGCTCCCCGGACTGGGCTCCACCTTGCCTGGAGCGTGTCGGTGGTCTCGTTCTGCAGCAAGATGCTTTTCACAGGCAGGAGCTTCACTGGAAGGAGGAGAGGGAACAAACCTTTCAGAACATCTACTTGCCAGTGGAAGACTTTGCTGGCTGCCCTCCCTTCATCGCTGTTCCTCCAGCCTGTCTGCCAACAGGAGAGGGATTTGCAAGGCCTCCTGCCCTCCTTGGCAGGCTGAAGGCATCTCATAAAAGCAGTGGTGAAAACAACCATATCTATGACCACTGCTTTCTAGGACCAATGCCTCTAATGCACTACCTCGCTTGCTTTATGCAGAGGGGGTGCAAAATGGACAAGCAAGGCTCTGGTAGGTCTCCCACCCTTCCTCCCAAGCAGTGTGATGGTGTTTGAGGGTGTCCATGTCCATGTATGTGATGGGAGAAGAGCAGGGCTCAAGGTTGGAGTTAGGAAAGCCCCGTTGAACGTTGCCCCTTTGATGCACAAATTTGACGCCCCTTTTTTAGCTGCAGCGCCCACCAAGTGCGAGGTGCTTATCAACAGCAAAGGGTGTGAACACACCACCCAGGGCAAAAAAGGACCAAGCACAGAGTCAGAGCTCTTACATGTTCTCCCCAGCGCAGCCACAGGCTGGCTCGGCCCCTGGGGGTACACGGCGTAGATGCTGATGCTGTATTCTCTATCCTCCTGCAAGTTATCCAGCACGTGGGAAGAGACGTCGCCCCTCAGAACTTGCTCGTACGTCATTCCTGGTCTGTTGGCTGCAAAATCAAGAAGAGTGATGGTGAAGCCTTCCCACTTCCTGAGGTCTACATCCCATGGCGATGTCTTCACAACATGGTGAAAAGCACACACAGGAGCTGGTTCAAGTGCATGGTTGAAGTCTCCCAACCCATGTGATGTTGATGAGGCTTACATCTGTAGCTAAGGCTTGACATATCCATGCTGTCCCCAGCCCTCCAGATCACACAGAAGTGAGCGTGAGCCATACTGAAGGATTGAACTCACCCCACATCCACACCAAAGTAGGCACTTGAGTATGAAAAACATCCAGGGCAGGACTGGATGTGACAGTGAAAATGGGTACAAGGCATCCACAGCATCATCCCCATCTTGTCCTTCAAAAGAAAGTCCTTCAAAGGACTCTCCTCCTCTGTCCTGGAGGAACCACACTGTCTGGAAGCAGCTAACGTGACCTCCTTCCAGAGTGATGCCAGGAGCTCTGTTGTGCATTGTTCCTTGGACAAAATGGCATCTTTCTGGTCATTGGGTCACTGTTCCTCTAAAGCAAACTCCAAGAAAAATTAATAAAATCTCAACTCACCTCTGGGGATGAAGATCTTGTAGCCCTCCAGCTTGCCCAGTGGAGGTGTCCAAGCCACCTTCAAGCTATAAAGTCCTTCTTCTATCACACGGAAATTAGTGACTGGAGGCACAGGTGCTTTGGGGTACAAAAATATCGCAGAAATTGATGTGACACTGCTGTAATAAGGGGCCATGGCAAAGACCCTGGGAAAATCTTTTGCTTTCAAGGACAAAGAGACACAAAGGTGAGCAGCACCAATTCTCCCTATTCTCTCAGCTGAATGCTCAAGAGCAACCATTCCCCCTCTACCAAACCCTTGCCTGCTTGAAAAGTGAGCTGAAAAACCCCGAGGCAGAGTGTTTGTGGGCTTCCTCTTTGAATCATGTTGGGAACTGTGAAATACCTACTCGCAAGGCCTTTCCTCCTGAGCAGAGAAAAATCTGCGGTGGTTTCATGCAGACTGAGCAAGGACACATGAATCAAATGCTCCTTGCGCCTATGGATGCAACTCTTACAAAGAGGAGCCAATTTTGATCCAGCCAGCCATGGCAGACAGATTTATAGCTTCTGTCTCTAGCTTCATGTTTGGGGATAATAAGAGAAGAGAGAAGAGATCAAATGACTTTATTTCCACCCATAAAGACATTCCATCTTATTCCTGGCAAGTACATGTGAGTCAACCTCATTGAGGTGCTTTATTTATTCATCCTGTCAGAGACCTTCCCTCAAGAAGACAAACAATTTAAGGCATTGCAGGAGGTGGGGAAAGAAACAAAAGGCAAGGAAGAAAGGAATAATTCTTTTCAAAACCCCTTGGGAAAAGCAGACTCGGTGCTTCATCCAAAACAGGGAGGGAAGTGGAATTAGGGCACCCCTTAAACTCTTAAAACCCCTTATAGTAGTGTAGAGACTTCTGGGATAAAACCTGCTCGATCCCTCACATCTGACTCAGTGTCTTGCACTCCAAGGTTTGGACAAGAGTGATTTTGCTCCTTTGTTTCCAAGAACCTTGCCATTAAAGCCAGCCGTGTGATGGCAAAGGAATTTGGCATGGCAGACTGCAATCCAGAGGAAACCTAGATCATTTCATGTGACCAGAGATCACTACTTGGGGCATTTCCTGAAGGCCATGATCACACCACCTTGGTGTTCATCTTGAGTGAAATGTAGCCTGAAGCACATGTACAGTGCCAGCCTAAACCTTTAGGATGATCCACTTTGGAAACAAGGTGTTTAGAATATACTCCTCTCCATAAAACCCATGCCTTTGTTTCTCAACCCATGGTCTCCAAAAGCTTTCTCATCCCAGGTTACATGGGTGTTACACTGACTGAACCCCAGCCTGGATTTGTTAAATCCTGCTCATTATTAAATGAGATGACGTGAGCTATCCAGCAGGCTGCACCCTCTGCTTTGAAGTGGGTTAACCACATGGGTTACTCTGCACCCACTCACAACCCTGCACCCCACCCTATGGACATTTGCACAAAGTTCTTCTCACCCATTCCTACCCATCCATCCCTCACTCCTCGCACGTATGGGTTTGAGGGGCATTTTTTCCTGTGGCCACACAGACAAGGAACATGGGGATGGCCACAGAAGAGACACTCACTTGTTTTCCCCTTGACAGCTGCTGACTCCCCAAGGGCATCTGCATAGATGGCCCTCACCGTGAAGACATACTTGGTGTTGGGTTTCAGATCAGTCACCAATAGGGTACTTTTGTCACCATCCACCACAATCTGTCACACAGGGGGACAAAGGACATTGTTACACCTCCATGACAGTAGAAGACCTCTATGTCTGTAACAGGTTAGGAGCACAAGGCTTCACATCTAATGCAAGGTGACTTCCATGAGCAGAAACCTCTTAAAATGGTGAGGGTGGTCCCTAATCCCCTTAAAAAATGGAGGAGAAGCAACCATCTTTGGCAAAGAAAGTTTCTTTTAAGCTCATTAAGGGAGATTTCAATGTAACCTGAGGGCAAGAGAGGTGGAGACAACTTCTGTGTTTCCACTATATTTGTATGAGATTCTGAAGCAGCCAAGGATAATCATTCTTGTTAAATACAATCTTAATAATTAATACAATTAATAATCTTAACCTTAATAATTTATGCTTTCATAGCTTTGTTCTATTATTAGAAATCAAAGCTTTTAGGCATACTTCTTCTATCCTTCAATCTTGCTCTCAAACTTTGTGCAGTGACCAAGCTGAACCGGAGCGAGCTGGCACACGTGGCAGCATCCTTCATGCCAGGACATGGCAGATCCGAAACTAAAACACGCAGGGATCTTACCAAGATGAACAATCTTGGCAGAAAAGGGAACGGGGGATGTTGCTAGGGAAGCTGGATGGGCTTATTTGAGAGGTGGTATCACAGAGGTAAGGAGAGAAAGAGTGGTTCCCATTGACCTGTTCTTATCAATGCCAATGGAGTTTGTGCCAGTTTGTGCCACACCCTTCTTCCACCCTACCTTCCCCCTCGTCACCCCCAGAAACTCCATCTCTCCACAACAGCAACGCCAAAATTAGCATGGGCAATCATAGAATCATAGGTTGGAAGGGACCTCAAGGATCATCTGGGCCAACCTTTCAAGGTAAGAGCACAGTCTAAACAAGATGGCCCAGCACCCTGTCCAGCTGAGTCTTAAAGTGTCCAATGTGGCGGAGTCAACCACTTCCCTGGGGAGAGCATTCCAATGGGTGACTGTTCTCATTGTGAAAAACTTCCCTCTCGTGTCCAGTCGGAATCTCTGCAAGAGCAACGTGTGTTCATCAACACACCCACAAATCTGACGGTCTATCTGTAGACCTTCGCTTCAAGCAAACAGCTTTGGGAATTTATGCCAAAGCACTGGGCTGTGACCAGGATGGCTGAGGGACACGGTGCCACCTCCTAACCAAGCTGTGTCATCAGCAGCCTCAGCAGAGGACTAAACCCCTAACACCAGGATCTGCAACTGGTGCTCTGCAAAATGGGAATGCAACTCTACCTGCCGCTGGTCCTCTGGAACCGGCTGTCCTGAAGGCAGCAAGGGATGGAGATGGACACAGTACCCTGTCACCCTCCCCGTAGCTGGCATCCACGTGAGTTGCAGCGAGCTGTGGCTGTGCTCACTGACGTACAAATCCTGGGGGCCGATGACCTTCTCAGCTGCAAAAAGAGAAAGGAAAGGCCTTCGGTTTGGATCATGATGGTACCAGTGCTGTACATGTGCAAGCTGCTCATTGACGGACTCAACATACTCAATGCAGAGAAAGCCTTGGGTATAGGTGGCGCTCACTCAGGTTGAGAGCGCAGGGGCAGCTGGGATCTTTTTCCAGGCTGGAGCCATGCAAGCAGGTTTTTCTTTTGACAAATTGCTTGACAGCACAAGAAGGGAAACCAAAAGTGATTCTGGCTACACTTCCCCTGCTTAATACATCAGGCGTCAGCTCCTTCCTGCCCTTCTCCTTACTGCCACCAGACAAGAGTCTGCCAGAAAGCTTGACCTATCCATGAAACGTCACAGGAAGCCCTGAAGTGCTACAGAACCACAGAGAAGGCAAAAAAAGACCCGTTAAGGACTCAGATGAAGTTCTTCCAAGCTCGGCCCCAAGCTTTTAACTCATCTTCTCATTAGTTTGTGTGCCAAGAGGGGGGTGGGAATTCATTGCCATCACCTCTGGATTCACTGCAACAT
Source organism: Butorides virescens (assembly GCA_017310255.1). NCBI lineage: Eukaryota > Metazoa > Chordata > Aves > Pelecaniformes > Ardeidae > Butorides > Butorides virescens. The sequence continues at coordinate 1,515 of JADKXX010004023.1, read as the reverse complement.
CAGTATCTCTTTGGGGAGAGCTCAAGATCTCTTTGGAGATCTCTTTGGCTGCTCTTTGCATCTTCTGCAAGGAACGAAGTTCTTCCTGAGACTCTGAGCTGTGCTGCCAGAGCTCACCATGAGAGGCCCATGATGAAGGCCCCCAAGGGGCAGAAATGCTACCCCAGCCCATTGCTGCTCCTTTTGTTTGAACCAGCAGCAAGACTTTCAAGATCTGGTATCACCAGACAAACCATGGAGATGCAGACACAAGCAAAATACACAGGACCACTGTCCCCAAGCAATAGATGCTCCATGAGCTGGTTGCTCCTCTAGGGTCATCCAACCCCTAAAGCTCCATTGTGATGAACAGAGGGGACATGGGAGGTCCATCTCCATGGTGTGGTTGGCACGTCCAGGGACTGGGAAGGGGCTGGTTTGAGCAGGTGGAAAGCAGGATAAAGGGAGTGCCCTGACGTACCTTGCACAGTCTGTTTGATGGGTCGTGGTGGCTCTGAGGCAGTGAAACAGAGCCTTCGAGAGAGTTTGGGGGCCACGTTGTGGAGCAGGTGGAAATCTTCAACGTAAAGCACATGCTCTGCAGTGGGCTCTGAAGCTATTTTGTTCAGTTCATTCTTGTCAGCATCCTTAATTCCTAGAAGAAGAAAAGAGGAGGAAAGGAGGACATCACACACCATCCCTGGGGCAGGCCAGGCATTGGCAAGGGCTGTCAAGAGCAAGTGGGAGCAATGTGCTGGCCTTTGAATTTCACACCAGTTTTGGAGTCATGCTGCCCACGGCAAAGGATGAAACAAGGAATGGTGTCTCAAGCTGGATGGGCAGTGGTGAAGCAAATGAAGCCTCTTCCACCAGGGAAAAGAGGTCAAGGTTTTTTCCAGCAGCATGTTAGAGATTGCCCCGGGGTATTCAGCTGCTAATGGGCCAAGAGGTGGAAAGCTCTCTTGGGGTGGAGAGTGAAAAGGAGCAGGGCAGGAACTGGCCTCATCCTTCCCATTGGATACAGAGACATTTCTGCTCTTCTGATGGATGAGCAGACAACGGGACTTTGGAAGGCCATGTGAAAATTGCAGGGCTTTCCCGTGGTTAAATTTAAAAAGGTGGTGGTGGTGGGAACCCCAACAGACCAACCCTCCCTAATTTTCACCTCGCATTTGTCCAAATCGACCTGGTTGCTCTCTATAATGACGCACCACCACCATCCCCTTCTTCTCTCCTGAAATGTTTGATGAAGGGAAGGATTTAACTTATAATAAATGGCTGTATCTAGCTCTTGGGGGCAGGGAGGTGCTGAAACTTTTCCTTGCCCATGGAATTATTCTGATGGACGTTTTTAACGTATCTGAAGTCGGTCTCTGAACCCCATTAAGAGAAAGCTTCAAAAGCAAAAACATTTCATTTTTGAAAATGTCACATCAAAACATTTTGACTTTTATGGAACTATTTATTGAACTCCTCCTGAATTCGCAAGTAGTTTTGACAGATGCAAAACCGCAGATTTCCACTGAATAAATCAGC
>JADKXX010004022.1:0-81020 GCA_017310255.1 Butorides virescens | reverse complement strand
CACTGTCGTGGTGATGCCTTGGGAGCGATATGGAGCCAGCAAGGGACAAAGGAGAGAAGAAAAAGCACTTCTGAATCTTCAGCATTTGTTGCCCAAATTCATAAATATGTAGGAAATAAGAAAAGGCCTAAGCAACACAAAGTAAGCCTAAGTTTCTGCAGCCACTTCAGGCAGCTAAGCCAAAGCACACTTCTTGCAGATAAATATTGGACATGTGATTCTGTGGGGTTTTTTTTTTTCCCCAGCTTTGATATTGTTTAATGCTTCAGCATGGAAAAAATACAGTAAAAAATGCACATTAACACAGCAATAGAAAAATAATTCTATAAGGAATAAATCCTAGAAGACTCTGGGGAGGCAAAAAAAAAGCACGGTGAGCCCTGGGCCTCCAGTAAGTAAATGTGAACATCTGCAAACGCAATGACCTTGCAGGTGTAGAAAATCTTGAGCTTGGAGCAGTAACACCTTGAATTCACATTGCAAAGATGAGGAAAAGGATACAAAAGGGTTCCATAATCTGGATGCCACAAACTAAAGACTTCTCCTAGCAGCCATTGATTCATATACTCACGTGTGTGTCCGTGTTGAACATTTACATGTTAAATTTTTCAATGTGTGGAATATTTCTGATTTTTATTACACATATTTTTAAAATTTGAGGTAGAACGATGCTCTAGCAGTGAGCTGCGGATGCTCACCCAGGGTGAAAATCCACCCGACTCCTGCTGCTGCATTGCCAGCGTGGGTCCTTGATGGATGACTGCAGCACATCCAGATTACAGATGAGCCCTAATTCAAGGGCCCTGTTCTCTGACTTTGAAAGGAAAATGAGTCATTTTCTCTCTTGTGTCTCCCATCCTGATTCCTTCCAAAATCCCTCTGCATTTAAGAGTTCACTAGGATAGGAAATACCAGCCCTCAGTGAGAAAAGGCAGCGTGGGCTGTTTATATCAGGGTGAAGAGCTGCACTGCAGCTTCCAGACACTCTCACCAACACCTCCCTCCATCCACAGCCCACCACCAGTCCATGATCACAGCCGGGTTTGCTCTTTCCATGTGCTCCATCTTTCAGGACATGATATTTTGGGTTACCAAGGCTGATGAAGGATGGCCATTTGCTCTACCATCATTGCCCAGCTCATAGAATCATAGAATCATAGAATGTTTTGGGTTGGAAGGGACCCCTAGAGGTCATCTAGTCCAACCCCCCTGCAGGGAGCAGGGACACCGTTAACCAGATCAGGTTGCTCACAGCCCCGTCCAACCTGGTCTTGAATGTTTCCAGGGATGGGGCCTCCACTGCCTCTCTGAGCAACCCCTGCCAGTGTTTCACCACCCTCATTGTAAAGAATTTCTTCCTTAGATCCAGTCTAAACCTACCCTGTTTTAGTTTAAAGCCATTACCCCTTGTCCTGTCACAGCTGGCCCTACTAAAAAGATTGTCCCCATCTTTCCTATGGGCCCCCTTTAAGCCGTGAATGGCCGCACTTGGCTCTGCCCACAGCCTTCTCATCTCCAGGCTGAACAAACCCAACTCTCTCAGCCTGGCCTCATAGGACATAGCTCAGGGCAGCTCAGTTCACTTAGGGCCACCAGCTCACTTTGGTGTCACCATGATGCTCATCATATACATTACATATTAAAAACCTTAAATCCTGCAAGTCTTAGCTGATCTTTGCAGGCACCAGCTGCCATCAGTCCCTGTCAAAGACCTTCTAAACCACTACAGAGAGCTTCAGAGAAACCTTATAGGGGTAGGGAAACAACCCCATAAACTTCAGGGGTTTGCAAGGAATCCCAGCAATTTCCTTGATCTTTTACTGCCCCCTGGTAAATAATTTATAGGGGCAACTTCTCTGGGTTTTACAGTTCCTTGAACAAATTGCCTCCAAACCCCATAAAGTTGATGGATCAGGTTCTCCCTTTACCTCACCTGGGTCAGATGACAGAGCCATGGAAAGCTTGGCAAGATGCAAGAGGGTACGGGAGGAAGAAAATCAAGACTTACATACTTGCAGTAGTGCCAGAGGCTGGGCTGTTCCCCTCCATTTATTCTTCTTATGTATATGTTTGCAATAAACTCTTCCTCTTTTTTTTTTTTTTCCCAACATACTTTGGGATAACTAAATAACCCCTCTCAGCAAGGTCTGTCTAAAAGGGATGAGACCCAGTGGATTTGCAGTCTCAGCTGGCTGGTGCCTGCCTCCCATTTGCCTGTGGCTCCAGCTGGATCTCATGCACCTCCTGTCCCAGGATCACCCATGCCAGATGCTGCTAATTCCATCCACGAAATAACTAACCCTGTTGCATGCAGACACAAAAACTACTTTAGAGAGCTGCGTCTGGGCATGCATAACCTTCCCGGGGAAACCGTGCAGATCCACGTCCCGACACCCACTGCTGTACCATAGCACATACCAGACAGACTGACCTTCTGCCTCACAACCTGGGAAAATCTTCACTATTTCAGCCAAATCTGACAGAGGGAAACAGGTCTCAAGTGTTTTCATACAAGTCTCCTGAAAACAGCCAGCTGGACAGTGGAAAGATATCACAGAATCCCAGAATGGCAGGGGTTGGAAGGGACCTCTGGAGATTATCTAGTCCAACCCCTCTGCTAAAGCACGTTCACCTATAGATATCCTGTTTGCAACTCCCTCTGAAAGACTGCAGGCTGAGCACAACCTCATATTAGCCAGCAGAGAATCCACAGCAGTGCCTCCTTATGAACACCTGGGCTTCAGCTACATCTCACCTTACTAGACATCACCGTACACAACCCCGCACCCCAGGGCTCCTGTTCATGGAGCACTGCCAGGCACATCACGAAATCAGAGCAGATATAAGACTGGATATAAGGAAGAAATTTTTTATGACGAGGCTGGTGAAACACCAGCATGGGTTGCCCAGAGAGGTGGTAGATGCCCCATCCCTGGAAACATTCAGGGTCAGGTTAGACGGGGCTTTGAGCAACCTGACCCAGGTGAAGATGTCCCTGCTCGCTGCAGGTTGGACTAGATGACCTCTAAAAGTCCCTTCCAATCCAAACCATTCCATGATTCTATGATCAATCCTATGGAGAGAGATCCCAGCAGCCCCGCAAAGACATCACTCTGAGATGTGTAATTGAAATCTAGAGATTGGCCTCAATAGAGCGTTCATGGGAACTTCAGGATGTGGAAGCACTTGAGAAACTGGCAAGAGAAGGATATGGAGATGGTCCAGGTATTGATGGTACCAGCGTTAACAAGTCACCAAGATCTGAGCACATCTACATGCAATTTTTCACAATATTTGGATGGGGAAAAACAAGGCACAGACTGCACTGGCTAAAGCAAAGGACAGATTCAAACTATTGAATTTTGGTGGCAAGATGAAAAATAAAAACAAGGGCTCAAGGCTCAAAACACCAGCGAAGAGGCAAAGGATGGAATTAATCCTAATAGCTCAGAGGTGGAGAGCAAAGGTGGAGAACATGGTCACAACCACTGTCAGCTCTGAAAAGGTACCAAGAGCTCATCCAAAAGCAGCAGGTTGTCACCAAAGTAAGAAAAACTCAGGAGATGGGATGAAGGTGCAATAGCTGGCATCAGTTAGAGGGTCTGTCCATTTGCAAGCAAATTTGTTCACGATTTGCTGCCGGGGAAACGTTGGTTCTCTTCTTCGGCTTTGAAATGTTCATGAGGAAAAGCCTGGTTGGGGCCTCAAGTTGTGCCAGGGCAGGTTTAGGTTGGACATTAGGAAAAATTTCTTCACAGAAAGGGTTGTCAAGCACTGGAAGGGGCTGCCCAGGGAAGGGGTCCCCATCCCTGGGGGGATTTAAAATCTGGGCAGACGCGGTGCTGAGGGCCAGGGTTTAGTGGTGGGATGGCAGGGTTAGGGGAACGGTTGGACTTGATGAGCTTAAAGGTCTTTTCCAACCTAAACAATTCTGTGATTCTATGATTACTGCAGCTCCTCTCCTGTCATTAGGCACCATTTGCTGCAGAGGAGTTAAAGACATTTTCAAATCTCAAGGAAAATGGTAGATTTGGATGGCAGGAAAGATCTGATTAAACGCAGGTTGTTCTTCGCTTGACAGAAATAAGCCTCAGGGGGTCAAAAGTTTACAGTCTCTTTTTAAATGGAGTTAATAGATTTTTATGGTAATTGATTTCTCTCTAAATCCCTTGAATACAGATTTTAAGCTGTTTTCATAAAGAAATATGAATGTGTTGACTTGTTGGTAGCTGGAGGCACACTCCTGAAATGCATGGGACTCTCCAGGAGCAGCCGGAGGGGCCGATCCACAGGGAGGAGATGTTCCCTTTTGCAAGCAGAGGTGCAAAATCATACCAAAAACCAGAGCTCAAATCAAGCCCAAAGGGGCTGGGATTGTCCCCAGTTTTTCTGAAAGCCCCTTGGACACCTTCTCTCACGCTAAACCAGAATTATGCTAACACCATCCAAACCATTCAGAATTAATTACATGGATCAGGAGCACTAACTCCAGCTGAACATGCTCAGGTCCTTCAGCTGGTGTGAGCTGGGAATGGCCACATCCACCCATTTCATGCCATTCCCCTTTTGTGGGTATTCACACCTCTTTGGGACCATTTTCATACAGGACTTTCCATTTTCTGGAAAATCTCTTTCACTACAGTGACAGTGAAGTTTTGGCCACGTGATAAGGAATGGAAAAATTGGATTTCCTAAATTCTTAAAAATACCAATAATGGATATCAAACCAACAAAGCAGTGCATCCCAACCAGGCCATTGTCAGTGCATCCAAACCAGGCTCCAACCAGCAGTCCTGTGGTCTGCAGAGATTTTGGTAGCTCTTAGGTGATACATGAATGTGTTTTGTCTTTCCTGCTCACCCACTGATGCTTTTGGGTCTAAATCCCCATTATGGAGTCAATTGACTCAGCCCAGCACTCATAAGCAACTTTCCAACACCATGAAAGCAAGCTACCATCTCAGGCAACTCTTAGATGAACAGACAGCTGAAAAATCAGCAGGCCTTTGGTTCATCTGTCTCAACGTGACGCTTACCCAGCTAATTCCCATCCCAAGTTTCTCCTCCATATCATGAAACTCTCCTACTCTGAGATCTTGGGTGCCAGATCCCACATGTGCCTTGATCCCAGCACTGGGCTCTCCAAGGAGTCAGGTCAGGGTGCATTGCTGGGTGGCTCTGGTGCCCAAGAACCCTAACATCAGACCATCTAGTAGAAGGGGCTGCCAAAAAGCGATCTGATTTTTGTTTGCCCCTAAAAACAACCTGCAAGCCCTGTTCCCTACCCAAGGCACCTCCATCCCCCAGGACCACCCGCATCCCTGCCCAGGACATGCCGCATGGACCTCTCAGGAGAGGAAAGAGCAGCGAGCTTGGGCTCAGAGCCAAGAGGGCCCTTGCTGGCACATGTCAATGCTAGCACCATGGAGCACAGTATTGTGGCTGGACTCTCTGGTTGCTGAGAGGACGGACCAGGGCAGATGGATCCTCCAGAAACCCCCCTCCAGTCTCAGAGCTGCCACATGGCTTTCCAGACCCTACGTAGATAACACTTTGGGTAACTTAAGCTCCATCTCCAAGACAGGTTTGTATCTACACCTTCACTAGCCCTCCTGGAATGACACAGCGATGCAGGTTGGATCCAAGAACCTACTTCATTTCAGCTAAGAGAGGGACACAGGCAGCCTCAGTGCACCAAGAAGAGCATTTTGCATAGCCTCCGTGGTTTCCCTCCCCATGTCCCCTGTTGCCGTAACATCTGGGCAATGTACAGCCCAATTCTGCCCATTGCCGGCTTGCCCAGGGCTAGTAGGTTGGACAGAAGAAGGGAAGGAAGATGAGCTCCCCAAAGAGCCATGCTGGGTCCCTGGCATTCAGCCAGCATGCAGATTTGGTGGAGAAAGTGAAATGGTCCCTGCACAGCAAAGATAACCAGAACCCCATCCAGGCTTCTGGTTGCAGTTCTCTCCATGAGGGGCTAAATGTGATTCTGTCCACATGGCAACCATCCCCTGATGCCCCAGGTGGCTGCATTTGGCCGCATGTCCTTTTTAGACCAAAGCTTGAATTCTGATCCATCACCATCCTGGGTCAAGGTGTACCCTAAATGGACATCCCAGAAGGAAGCCAGAAGAGCCATGAAGAAGCTAGAGGAGCACGGGTTAGAGTGTCCCTCATGCGGGTGCCCACACGGCAGAAGCTGGTGGTGGTGTGATGATGGTGTTGGAGTCAAGGGGTGACAGCTCTGGTGGTCACCAGACCCCCTTGGAGGCCCAGCAAACACCACGTCCTCAGAGCTACAGCTCCCCTCCACTTCTGAAAGATGCATTGATGCACTTTGTTCTCCTGGAGGACCTCCTTTTCAGCTCCAGCAAATTCTGCCATGAAATGGAAGGATTTTAAAGCAAGGAAACCTTTTCTGAGGAGCATTTTTACCCGCATGCTGCAGCGTGGAGCCTGTTTAAACAGCAGTGTCAGCAATCATGAGAAACTGCTGCTCCTTGCAGAATGGGTAAAGGGCTCCCCTCCCTCTCCCGGAGCAAGAGCTTTGAGAAAGTGTTTTGTTGGGTCTTTTTTTTTTTTTTTTTTTTTAATAAATACCATTGATTTCCTGATTTAAAGGGGTTGCACTGCGTAGTAATGTTTAACAGAGATGATGGGGAGAGAAGGGGGGTAAATCTTATGAGGCTGCTCAATAAAAGAAGATGAAGTGAGAGCTGGGGGAAGCCTATTTTCCGCTTCGGCACCCAGCTGAACGTGCCTGGTTTGTTCAAAGGCAGTGACCCACAAGGGCTGCTGGCCTCCCAGTTCCACCAGCTTGAGGTTTAGACCCCAGAGCTGTTGTTTCCCCAGGAAACGTGGTGGGAAGATGGAGGCCATGCATAAAAGCAGCTGGATTAACATCTCAATGGGTGTCCTGAGAGCATCACCAAGGGTTGGCTACAACTCTCCTCCTGGGTGGGAGGTGTGGCGTGGGGAGGTTTCTGCCCCATCCTTTCCCCATCCATCAGGCTCCAGCACAGCTCCAATACCCTCCTCTGCAACTCCTACAGTTGTTCACTTCAGGGTCATACAACATGGAGCAAAGCACAGGTTAGGATTTCCTCAGATCTGATGGAAACAACCAGTTAAGGGCAAAATTTCATGGAGGAGAGATCTTGGGTTTTTGGACATTCCCCACCGGGGACAGCAAGGCCAATGAAAAGGTGATAAGTAGCTGGAGAGATAAGTGGCAGGTGACAGCTCTTCCCCTGGTTATGGGACAACTTGCAGAGTCATGTCCAACTGGGACTTGTTCTGCCATCTTCCACCTCCTGCAGAAACTATCCAAGCAGCACCTGGGAGCACTGGATGGAGCATCTCAGCTTAGAAGCACCAAGGAGAAAAGCAGAAAAATACCTTATGAGACCTGGAAAGAAAAGCTAGACCCTCCTCTCCTTTCCTCCACACCACGGTGACTCCCCACACATCAGGTTTTCACATTAACAATAGCAAAAATACCTTCTTAGCTAAACTTAGAAACCTTTCCAAGCAGAAAGTTACAGTTGGATTGTGGTTGTGAAGATCGTCTCCGGCCAGTCTCTTTCTTCCTCTCCAAGAGACCCAGTTTTGGGGGGGATTGACGTTGCGTAGCTGTTGCAAACCGCAAAGGGGGCGTTGCTGCCCACCCCTAATCCCTCCTTCTTGTGAGAAATGCCAAGAGGAGAGTGAAGGTTTGGGGTGGGTAACTCAGAGGGAGAGTTTTGCTGGAGATCCTTGCTCCTCAGAGGTCTACATGAAACAAATGGCTCTGCTTCAACACCAGTGGCCTCCCCACTGGGCTTCTGATCCTAACACAGCCTTTCATAGCATCGCCTGGGCACGCACCGGCTGAGAAGCATCACAACGTGAATCCTACTTGAAAAAAAAAAAGAATAATACACTTGAAAGCAAAAAAGCTAAAAGAGAGGCAAGTAATGACGGTCAGACAGTCATCGGGTACATTGCTGGAAACAGCCAACACCTTGCAACCAACTTCAACTTCTTTCTGCCACCTCCATCCAGTTTAATGCTCAGCTTTGGAACAAGCCACCCTGCTTCTGGCTGCAAGGCGAGGGGCGATCCCTCCCCACGTGTGGCACGGAGACACGCGGCTGCTCACTGAACAGGTCTCATCCTTTTAGGGATATTTGCAGTTTCTTCACCCTACCACCATCCGAGGCATTCACAAGGCGGCGCTCGTTAATCTGTCTTCCCATAACGAAGGTGAAAGTTCTGCCCCGCGGGATTACGCATCGGTGGAGTCGAAGGCAATATTTCCAGGTGAGCAGGTGGACGTTACAGACAAGGAGATCAATAGATGGGGGTGGGGAGGTGGGGGTGGTGGAAAAAAAAGGGTTAGGAAGTCAATTGATCAAGGGATTGACTGCTTGGCCGGCAGCCAGGTCTGCATTTCTCAGGTTACTCACACTTCCAGCTGGATGTTTTCCAGGAGGTTATTCACACCGAAAAGTGCTCCTTAGCATGACTGAGAAGACTAGGAGCCAGGACAAAGAAAACAAAGATCCCAGCCCGAGGTCCTACATCCCCTGGGAACCTCTTGGGTTTGTAGCAGGAGAAATTCCTTGTTGCTGCTGGGCTGAAGCCATTTCACTGCCTCCAGCTGATTTGATTTGCTCTTGGCAGAACAAGGACCATGGCTGAGCACGGCAGGAGCGAGCAAGGGAAGAAGGGCTTGTGCACGGGACTTGCATGCCCCCATCTCCTGCTCAGGACCCCCTTGCAGGAACCCTGCCCTGTCAATCTGCTCCTCCAACCCCACACAACCTCACAGAAACCCCCCAGGACCTACAGCCTAAGTCCATGCCCCCTGTCCTGGCCAGGAGTCAACCTCGGTGGGCTACCACAAGCCCACCATAAAAGACAACCCCAAGGGGCTATGCCTGTACAAAGCCTCCTATGATGAGGATGGGACCTGAATCTCCCCTGTAGTTTCTCGCCATGTTCACGATACAAATACCAGCCGCCCTCTCGTGTTGACAATCCCTGCTGAAAGGGATGGAGCCACCATAAATCTCAGCTTCAGTTTCTACTGAGCAAACAAATCCATCCTAATGGACCTTCCCATATTTCCCTGGCATTTTCGTGCTGCTGAGATGGTGCAACCAGACAGGCATCTTGATTTGGACTATTTTTGTCTCCCAGGTCTCAGGTGCAGCGCTGGCTGAGTTGCTGGGGCATTGAAGCGAGCGCGTTGTAACAGAGACGTCTCCCTAAATGGACAGCACTGGCATAATTTGCCATTTTACTATATGCCTTTTTTTTTTTTTTTTAACCTCTCTACAAACTCGCCGTCTGGTGCAATCATATTTTACACCCACCATAAACTGGTGTTAATGGTTAAGGAAGAGGGAAGTGGCTCTCTGTATCCATCCAGACAGGTTAGGCTTGTATGGACCCACTATACAAACCAAATCAGTTGATGAGGTGCTGAGGGGTACGTTGATGGGCAAATTGTACAAACAGCAGGGATCGGGGCCATGGCAGTGGTGAAACCTTCCCAGAAAGCACAAGGTCACCACTTGGCCCCTGCCCCAGGATGTCTTGCTGACCCTGGCCCCCATGCACCACTCGCTCCTCTGGGGCACTGCAGGATGCTCCCACCCAAGCTCCGGTGGATGCAGCTAAGCCCATTTTGGATGTTTCTCTCTGTTCCTCGCACTCTCCCAGAAGTTGCTGCTGTGTCTATGCCCCCCTAAGACACAGGGGAAAGAAGATTTATGGACAGAGAGTCGGAGAGGCTGAGCCAGAGGCACCCACTCCCCCAGCCAGGGCAAGAGCATCTTCCCCAGGCGGGGCAAGAGCACCCAGTCCCCAAGCTGGAGCAACCAGTGGGGTCCGTAGGAGGATTTGAATGCAAATCTCTCACTTTTTACATGAATTTCTTTATTGCCTTCCTTCCACTCGAAGGTGAGGCCTGAGATGAACGCATCGCCCACCTTTCACCACCACGTCCCGGGCACTGCGGCAAGCTCGAAGCATCATTCATCCCAGCAAACAGTCACGCTCTGCAGCTACGCTCATCCATCCTTCCCCCGCCTGCCCGACAGGCTTTCCCATTTACCCAGACCTGCGCTGCCTGTTTGAACAGCCCTGGGCCCTCCCAGCTACAAAATGCTCTCCCCAAAGCGGGGGATGGGGGACATCCTTTTCCAAAACACAGACCCGAATTGTCCCCGAATTATATCTTTGCTCCGGCTCCCTCCTGCAGTGGTTGCAGGTCTGCTCCCCACCATGGCTGCAAAGCCTTGGGTGGTGACAGGGTGACCTTTCCTATAGGCAAGGGGACATCACGCCTGCATCAGTGCCTGGGGCAGGCGTCTACGTGGGCAGACAAGGGAGTTGGAGATGCCCTGCTGCCTTTCTCCTCTTTCCCTTGTCCACTATCTGGAATGAGCAGGGTCAGAGGAACAAATCTGTTGGGAGGCACTATTTGGGATAGGAATCACAGAATGGCAAGGGTTGGAAGGGACCTCGGGAGATCATCTAGTCCAACCCCCCTGCTAAAGCAGGTTCTCCTAGAGCATGTTACACAGGACTTCATCCAGGCGGGCTTTGAATACCTCCAGAGAAGGAGACTCCACAACCCCCCTGGGCAGCCTGTTCCAGTGCTCCGTCACCCTTAGAGTAAAGAAGTTCTTCCTCATATTCAACTGAAACCTCTTCTGCTTCAGTTTGCACCCGTTGCCCCTAGTCCTGTCACTGGACACCACTGTAAACAGACTGCTTCCGTCCTCTTGACCTCCGCCCTTAAGATATTTGTAGGTGTTGATGAGATCCCCTCTCAGTCTCCTCTTCTTCAGGCTGAACAAGCCCAGCTCCCTCAGCCTTTCCTCGTAGGGGAGATGCTCCAGACCCTTTATCATCCTCGTTGCCCTCCTCTGGACTCTCTCTAGGAGTTCCTCATCTTTCTTGAACTGGGGAGCCCAGAACTGGACACAGTACTCCAGGTGGGGTCTCACCAGGGCACAGTAGAGGGGGAGGAGGAAGATCTTAAAACAGCTGAAACATAAGACTTGGGAAAGCTAGGTGGAAAAAGCAGACAAGCTTTCACGCACACAACCCCACTTTCAGTCGTGAGCCCCAGTGCACCAATATTTAAGACCAGGGGGAGCTGACAGAGCTGCTCCAGTGAGAAACCCCTGAGCAGCTGCCATTCAAACAGCCTCCGGAGAGGAAATATCATCCCAGCAATTCTTAGCCCTGCCGTGTATAAACCTCACACCCTCAGCCAGGCTGAGAACAGTGCCAGGACCTGCCAGGCGAGGACATGTCCCCGTAGTCATGTCCCAACCTTTCAAACACAACCTCACTGCCAGCAGTGTGCCCAGGTGGCCAAGAAGGCCAATAGCATCCTGGCTTGTATCAGGAATAGTGTGGCCAGCAGGAGTAGGGAAGTGACCATGCCCCTGTACTTGGTGCTGGTGAGGCCACACCTCAAATATTGCGTTCAGTTTTGGGCCCCTCACTACAAAAAAGATGTTGCATTGCTGGAACATGTCCAGAGGAGAGCCACAAAGCTGGGGAGGGGTCTGGAGCACAAGTCTGATGAGGAGCATCTGGGGGAACTGGGGATGTTCAGTCTGGAGAAGAGGAGGCTGAGGGGAGACCTTATCACCCTCTACAACTGCCTGACAGGAGGCTGTAGAGAGGTGGGGGTCGGCTTCTTCTCCCTGGTAACGAAAGATAGGATGAGGGGGAATGGTCTGAAGTTGCACCAGGGCAGGTGTAGGTTGGACATTAGGAAAAATTTCTTCACAGAAAGGGTTGTCAGGCTCCAGAATGGGCTGCCCAGGGAGGTGGTCAAGTCCTCATCCCTGGAGGTATTTAAAAGAAGGATGGATGAGGTGCTTAGGGACATGGTTTAGTGGTGGGATGGCAGGGTTAGGTTAAAGGTTGGACTCGATGATCTTAAAGGTCTTTTCAAACCAAAGTCATTCTATGATTCAAGCACCTCCTGACCCAACACATCTCTCTGTGCACAACCTGATGCTGCTTGGGGCACTGGAGAAGAGATGTCTGCAGAAGGGGCCACATGGCAGAAGCATTGGGGACCCCAAACAGCATCATCCATCCTTTTTCTGCTCCTCCTGACGCGTGCAATAACGCGATGCACGGAGCAATTTCTGCAGACTCCATCCCACAAACCAACCTCTTTGTTAGAGCCACAAAAACTGTTCAGACACCCCATGAATCATCTGCCTGGTGGCTAATTTTCTTCTCGCCCCGGAAGAAAGGCACTTTCTTGTAATTCTTGATTGCAAGCAGAAATGACATTATTTTGGGCCTACGATGGATAGCAGCCAAACAAAATTGTTAAGCACCACTGGTCCCTGCGAGACATCATTTCAGCATCTACGGGGGGAGGTGGGAACGGGTGGACTGATGCTGAAGGATCTCAGTCACCGTACCCACTGGGGCTACTGAGGTAGGAAAACCTGGGCTGCATGACTTGTTGCTGGGTTGGGAAAAGGAGCAGACCTACAACTCGGAGCTGGACGCACGTGGTTTGCACCCGAGTGGTCGCTGCATTCATTGCAATGCTACAACCGATCTGGTCCAGCCGTAGGAAAGCAGAATCCCACCCTGAAGTATGTAACTTCTTCCCTTGAATCATCCAACTTCCCCAGCCAGGAGCGGCCCCAGACCAACCCTCTCTGCTGCTTCTCCCATAACCCGCCGAAATATTCATTTTGCCTGGAGTTATAAGCAGTCTTAGGGCAGTCTGCTCCGTTGTTGTTAAGGCTTTGTATAGGACTTGCTTCCAGCACTTGCTATTTTACCAGCATCCACCTCCCACAATCCAACCGAACAAGATTAGAATTAAAATACAGCTCCTTGTTCCACTGGTGGGAAGTTTACCGGGGCCAGATTCTGCCCACTGCAATGCCTGGACCTCTTGGGTGCATCAAAGGAGGCAACAGGAATTCACTTCTTCCCAGAAAGCCTCAAAACAACCCCCAAACAACCCAGCATGTGCTGCACACCACAGGACTTCTTCACAACCTCTCCCTGCCTCCGAGACCGGCTGATGCCCCTGAGCTACCTCCCATCATGAGAAGTGCAAAGTCACCCCAAAATTCAGATTTCAGACAGGTTTTGGGCATCCTCAGGTGCTTCTGAGACAGCAGCAAGGGGTTCTCTTGTGCAATGCAAGGAGGCAATTTGCAGCCTCCGGGGGCTGCTGCCTCCTCATCCTCCCCATCGCCCGCGGTTCTCACGCCTTTCGTGCCGCGGTTCATTTAACTGCAACCCGAGAATGGGGAGAATGAAAAACCCAAAATGGAGCATAGAAAACCCGATACCTGCGTGGATGGACAGACAGACAGCTAGCTACAGGCAGCCGGTGTTGCTTACCTGGGCAAAGCTGCCGCGCGTTGGCTTCTCCCCGTGGGCGAGAGGGTCTGACGGCCCCAGAAATGGGCGTCTGCGTCGGCCGGGCTGCAGCGAAACTCCCGGCACGCTTGGAAGAAGAAGTTATGAGGCAGGAGGAGGAGGGGCCGCTCCAGGCATCCCCCCCCCCCCGCCCCCCCTTCCACCTCCAACTCCGTCTCTGCAGGCCAGCAGCTGGGACCGGGCTGGCGGAGGGGAGGCTGGGACAGGGAATGCCACCCTGCACGCTTTCAGCAGGAATGTGGGAGCTTGGAGGGGGGAGAAAGGGAGGGGAGAAAAAAAAAAAAATTCTTTCCCTCGTGGGCACAAAATAATATTAAAATAACTGGGATGTTTGCAAAGGAAGGGGCCAGCTTGGGGAAAGGGTTGGGAGGGGGAGACAAAGTCTCTGTTTCCAGGGGGCCAAAGGGTCTAGGCTGGTTATCAGCACCTGGAGAAGATGGGAAACACCAGAAGTGGGGTGCAAAACAAATTTATGGTTCAAATATAGGAGTCTGACACTGCTGTGTGGGTGCTGGAATGATATGGAGGGGCATGAGTCAAGACATCTCCAACAAAATAGTAATTGCACTTTATTTGTCTCATCTCACGACACCACAGAGCTTTCTAAAAGGTGGTCTCCTAGATGGAGGACCTTGGCATTGATATTAACAGGCATCAAGAAACTGAGGCACGGGGTGGTGAAGGGAACACAAGTGTCTTTGGTGTCCAGTTCCCAGGTTTAAACATCTGGGAAGTGACCCCAAAAGGGACACAAGTGCCACACTTGCCTCGGGGACGGTAGGATGATCACGAAGCTCTGGGTGAGATGGGTGGACTCCCTTCATGGGGGTGGGAACAGGTGAGATGCTGGAGGATGAGGAGCCCCGCTATTGGGAAGGAGATCAGCCCTAAACAGGGTTGCAGGGGCACATCTGACATCCCACCCACACAGGAGCACAGGAACCCCCATCTCCTACACCTCCTGCACGCATCAGAGCCAGAGGAGCTGTGCCCCAGGGCAGTCCAGCAGCAGGGTGAACCCCCCCCTCCAGCTTACACCCCACAAATGGAGAACATTTCAGCTCAGAAAAGAACCCAGAGGAAGAACCAGGGACCCCACATCTCAAACAACAAGCAGTTTTGCTGCTCAAAGTAGGGGGCCACCTGGGTTTCTTCCCTACATTGCTGGTTATTTTGCAGTGCCTGGGGTCCTGGGAACTCCAAATGCGATGAAGAGCAGGTCTCACCGCGGTAGGTTCTACCCGTCCCTGCAGCTAACGATCCTCTGGCGAAGAGGTAAACAGGCCAAAAAGGTCAAAGACAGAAAGGAAGAGTGAAAGACAGGAGGCCCCAGGGTAAACAGGAGCACGCTGGCTTGAGATGCAAAGTGCAAGTGAATCCCAGCCCCATCCTGACCCCGGAGGTCCCGGTGAAGCCAAGGGGGATGGGGGAGCACACTCAGGGCTCCACATTTTATTATGGGACCATCACAGCCCTGTTAATAAATAAGAGTAGTCTCAAATGGCTGCTAAAAGATATCCAAATTATTAATCAGCCTCTGCTTCCACGTGTTTAGGCACGGGTTTAGAAGTAAGGAGAGGTACGGTGCAGCTCTTCCCATCCCTCTATACCAGCTTGAGCCCGAAGGGAAAACTTTTAGGCTAATGTTTAACCACTCCAGCGAAACATCCCAGGGATTAACTGCTTCGTGTCCATTATACCCTCAGAATTTTTTTCCCCTGCTCAGACCATTCCTGCCTGAAAACATCACCCAAAGCTCTCCAGGATCACGCTGCAGTTTTAAGCAGGATTGCCTGCAGATCGCAGACTTCGGAGGAGCGCTCCATAAGGCTCAGGCTTTACAATTGAATCTAATTGAACCATATAAAACTCCTAAATCCCTTGAATGCCTCGTTATCGAGCTGAATAGGCTTAATTGCAATTGTATCTGCATTCGGCAATTAAATCTATTCACTACCCCAGAGCGGGGCAATCAGGAGATGTTTCTGCCAAGGAGCTCAAATGCATTTCCATTTCCAGCAGGAACAGGGCTCTGATTGCCATTTGGAGGTGCCCGAAGTGATGGCAGGGCCACCGAGTTGTGGTTTTGATCCAGGCTCATTGGGGTTTCTCCTGGGCATATTTGGCTTCTTGCTGTTCAGTAGAAATGCAAGGAGCAACCCAACGGGCTTCTCTTGCCCTTCGTTGTTTCCAGGATCGCTAACAATAAGGCAGTTTGCAGCACGATGGAGGTCAGTCTCATCTACAACCTGCAAGAAGAATCACAGTGCTGATGAAGCTGGCTGTCCCACGTGTCCAGACCTCATGGCTGGCTTCTCAGTTGTCTAGTAAAAAGCGAACACAGGGTGCAACGTCGTACTGCACCATTCACAGCAGATTCCTTTTCAATATGCAAAATGTTGAGCTTTCCCTCAGTTACGGGATTTTTCTCCTCAAACTCAGTCAATTTATTCTCTCAAAATCATGGACGGATGAAGTTTCTTAAACAAAGATATCCCCACACCAACTTGATGGGACAGACCTTGTTCCTTCAGGCAGCTCAGAGACCTCCCAGCCTAAATAACCCACCAGGCTATGACAGCAGGGATAAAGGGGGATGACAATTAAGCATCATATTTAAACTCGTGTTTAATTATAATACCTCAAAAGTGACCTAGTTAAGTGTTTTGGATGTACAAGTCTGCACTCAGCACAGGAGCAGAGCCATAACACTCACATGCCTCACCCTGCCTTTAATTAAAGACCTTATTGCAGCCCTTCAATACCTAAAGGGGGCCTATAGGAAAGATGGGGACAATCTTTTTAGTAGGGCCTGTTGTGATAGGACAAGGGGTGATGGTTTTAAAATAAGAGGGTAGATTCAGACTAGATCTAAGGAAGAAATTCTTTACAATGAGGGTGGTGAGACACTGGCACAGGTTGCCCAGAGAGGTGGGAGATGCCCCATCCCTGGAAACACTCCAGGTCAGGTTGGATGAGGCTCTGAGCAACCTGATCCAGGTGATGATGTCCTTGCTCATTGCAGGGGGGTTGGACTGGGTGACCTTGAAAGGTCCCTTCCAACCCAAACCATGACTATGATAAACCTCTAACACCTGATTGATCCATGTGGTACAGGTAGGTGCCAGCTGAGGTGGCGGAGCAGCACTGCTGAGTTAATAACCCCAGCCCAGCACCGCACCAGGACATTTCCCATTCTCAGGCCTAATATGCTTGGCACATCCACATTCAGGCCCTCTGTCCTAATGCACAAAGATGACCATTGTGAGCAATGAGAAGAAACCAAGGATGTCCAACATCTCCAGCTCAGTATTGGGGCTGTTGAGATGAGGCTGTGATGGGTTGACCTCGGCTGGATGCAAGGGGCCCCACCAAAGCCACTCTACGACTCCCCTCCTCAGCTGGACAGGGGAGACAAAAATAGATTGAAAGGCTCATGGGTCAAGATAAGGACAGGGAGACATCATTCACCAGTTACTGTCATAGGCAAAACAGACCCAACTTGACGTAATTAATTTAATTTGTTACCAATCAAAATCAGAGTAGGAGAGGATAAGAACTCCTGAATCTTAACACACCTTCCCCCCACCCCTCCCTTCTTCCCAGGCTCAACTTCACCCCCAGTTTTCTTTACCTACTCCCCCCAGTGGCGCAGGGAGATGGAGAAATGGGGGTTGGGGTCAGTTCATCACATGCTGTCTCTGCTGCTCCTTCCTCCTCAGGGCAGGACTCCTCACACTCCTCCCCTGCTCCAGCCTGGGGTCCCCCCATGGCAGACAGTCCTCCAAAAACTGTTCCAGCCTGGGTCCTTCCCACGGGCTGCAGTTCTTCACCAACTGCTCCAGCGTGGGTCCATCCCTCCCATGGGGTGCTGTCCTTCAGGAGCAGATGGCTCCAGCGTGGGTCCCCATGGGGTCACCAGCCCTGCCAGCAAACCTGCCCCAGCCTGGGCTCCTCTCCCCACGGGGCCACAGGTCCTGCCAGGAGCCTGCTCCAGCATGGGCTTCCCATGGGGTCACAGCCTCCTTTGGGCACCCCCCTGCTCTGTGTGGGGTCCTCCCCGGGCTGCAGGTGGGGATCTGCTCCCCCGTGGGGTCCCTGGGCTGCAGGGGGACAGCCTGCCCCACCATGGGCTGCACCAGGGGCTGCAGGGGAATCCCCGCTCTGGCACCTGAAGCACCTCCTCCTCCTCCTCCCTCCTTCTTCACTGACCTGGGGGGCTGAAGGGCTGTTTTCTCTCACAACCTCTCACTTCTCTCTCCAGCTACTGAGCTGCAGCAGGTTTTTCTTCCTTCTTAAATCATAGAATCATAAAATTGCTTTGGTTGGAAAAGACCTTTAAGATCATCGAGTCCAACCTTCAACCTAACCCTGCCATCCCACCACTAAACCCTGTCCCTAAGCACCTCATCTATCCTTCTTTTAAATACCTCCAGGGTATCACAGAGGTGCTACCACTGTTACTGATGGGCTTGGCCTTGGCCAGCAGTGGACACAGGGAAAACTTCTAGGAGCTTCTCACAGAAGCCACCTCCACTACCAAAACCTTGCTACACGAACCCAATACAGAGGCCCGTTTAGCCCATAACCCATTTGTGTGATGGGCCACCTTTCCCAAGGACCTGGTCTCAGGCCACATGGTAGTTTCATGTTAGGTCATTGAGCAGTAGATGGGTGCGATGTGAACACCTGGAGCTGAACAGTGCTGTATGTTGTTACCAAACCCTAGAGCCAAACAGCCTCCATCCAAAGGAGAGGGCAGGGGTGAAGAATGAAATCAGTTCTTTAATTGTCAAAAAAAAAAAAAAAAAAGGGGGGGGGGGGGAAAATATCAAACCCAGGCCAAATGCAAATCATAAAAATAAACGGCGCTGAAGCATATTTGGTAGATTTCCAAGACAGGCTTCTCAGCTACTCAAGCAATCAGCGATATTTTAAAGCAATCAAGCGAGAGTAAGGGAAGGCAAACAAAGAGGATCATTCATGTGCAATCGTCTTGCCTTAATGCCAACGTTTCTGGAGAGGAAAGACTTTCCATTTTCTAAAGTTCAGGCTTAATATTTAGCAAAATGTCTCAGCACCCACACACAATTTCATCAGATAAAAGCCGGGAAAGGTTCAGCAGCGTTTTCTGATCCCCAACCACCTCTGCCTTGAAAAACCTATAGAAAGGAAACCAGACCCTTGCTTCTCATGCCCTTGTCCTTCGTTAGCCTGAGGCCTAGAAAGCAGCCATGGGGCCAGTGCAGACACAGCAGTGCCCTCATGGGGCTGAGAGCCTGGACAATGTCCCTGGAGGCCAACAAGAGCTTGAATAAAGATGCTACATGAGGTCTCATTCAGACCAGTTGCGCCTTGAGGATTTACAGCGCCCAGGATGGTTCTTATCACTCTCGCTTCAAGATAAATGCTCTCATTTGATAAACCCCGCCCCAAAAATCACTGGAATAGCTTTTCCTCCTGGCCAAAATTAGCCTCCCAGTTGTTTTCCTTGCTGAGCTTTCCCCACTTCGCAGATCTCTCCCCTCCATTCCTGTTTATCCACCACTTGGCTCTTCTTGCATGATGGTCCTTAACAGCTTCATGTCTTTGGCCTCTCCCTCCCCTTCTCCAAATGCCTTTCTCCAGCTTCCTAGGGCACCTCAACATCTCCATCGTGCATAGCCCTCCACAAAAGCCCACCATAGTTTAATCTGATTCCATGTCCACTGAACTCAGCAGAAATGGTTTCCCAGGACAAGGACACCCATGACATGTCATAGCTCCAGATGAGGAGAAAACCAGCAGCAAACATTGCAACTCCTGTCCACTGACTTCACCCATTTGAGAGTCTTGCAGGACAAGCTCAATTCAAATGAAAGCACACAGGCACCTAATGACACCTGAGATGCCTTTAGCTATATGGGACATTGACTTGGCCACTTGTTTCATGGTTCTTCATACCTCTGCACAGCCAGACTTTTTAAGAAGTGCCTGGACAAAAATAAACATTTTTCTTATTTCATTCTCAGTGGTGCCCAGCAACAGGACAAGAGGCAGTGGGCACAAACTGAAGCAGAAGAGGCTCCAGTTGAAGGTGAAGAAGAACTTCTTGACTTTGAGGGTGACCAAGCCCAGGCCCAGGGGGCTGTGGAGTCTCCTTCTCTGGAGATATTCAAACCCCACCTGGACAATGTCCTGTGCCCCCTGCTCTGGGTGACCCTGCTTGAGCAGGGGGTTGGACTGGGTGATCTCCCAAGGCCCCTTCCAACCCTTGCCATTCTGGTATTGCTCTCTCCAGAAGGGCCAACAAAAACTAGGCAAAGAGGGATGTAGAAATGAAAAAAAAAAACCCACCTGACCTTGCAGAGAACAAGTCTGCTCCTTTCTGGATGAAGCTATCAAAGATCACCTCCAAAGCATGAGGTGACCCAGAACTTCTGCAAGAGAGGCACCAAACACCCTCAGCAAAGCTGGCAGATGGGTTACCCCCCTTTTATAGTGACCATGCCCAGAGTAGCTGCATCTCAGCTCCCATCCTCTTCCACCTGGGAGAGCTGTTACCTTGAACCACCTCCAGCTGCTTTCACCAGTCCTATTTGTCCCCAGCCTCTCAGAGGAGCTACTGTAGAAGCGAATTTTAACCATGATCAACCAAAACCAGTCTGGGCAGCAAAAACTTATTATTTAAGCTTACTAGAAGTGATAATCTCACTGCCCAGCATAACACAGCAAGCAGAGGCAGATGTCTACAGCTGAGCAGATGTGGGTGGTGAAGATGGGGCAGCTCTACAGATCTTTGACAAATTATGATCGTGGTGGCTTTCCTAAGCCCATGTACTTTTGGAAATGACCTAAGTGTTAATGCTGGAGTTTGTACCAAGGCTGAAAAAAAAGTGTATAGAAAGCCTGGGGAGCTACCTGACCTCATAGTGAGCTCACAGTGACCTCACCAGGAGACGACACTGCATGCACCCTGTCCCACACCCCCTTGCAGATTCTGAGAGCCACGGGCAGGGGCTCAAGGGCCAAAAATGTGAGATGCTATGGGAATTGAGAGAGGGGTTAGACTGATTTTTGGTGTGGGGTGAAGGGGTTGCTGTGGAGAGGAAGGAAAGCACCGTCTCCTCTCCGTGCCCATCTCCTGTTGGGTCACAGCAGCCATGGGTTTTGCAGCCAGTTTGGTGCCTGCTCTACTGGTACATAGCATGGGGATGGAGGAAAGCGCTAGGGAACAGCAGAGCCCACCTTTATCTCCCTCCCCTGTTTCAGCTTGGGGAAACCATCTTGTTTTGCTGCACCTTGATTTCTCCAGGGGTGGAACAACGGTGATTTAGCCTCCTTTGGATGCACACTTAAGGAAAAACACGGAGGTGAAACATGAAGCGCTGCTTAGAGACAACAAAATACACACACACATACAGGTGTAAAGGGGATTACACGAAGCAGGTCCTCCTGACCACTGCAGTTTTAACTGGTTCTCCCTGCAGACACGTTTCACCCTTTTCATTTATTTATTACCATGCTGAGATTTGCTCATTTTGCAAAGAAAAAAAAAAATGCCAGGAGCAACATGAAAGATTGAACCAGTACCCAGGGAGACAACAGCAGTCCCCCTGAAAGCAGTGATGTGGTTTTGGAGGAGAAGGGGATTGTTGTAATTCTTTGGAAAAGTAATTAAAGAACGAGAAGCTATGACCAAACCTACTTCCCTGCACAGTCGGCAGCAACGAGCCGCATTTGATCTCCAGCGTGAAGCCAAGCGCAGCCGCTCACCACGGGATATCGGGGCAAGCGTGCCCCGGCAGATTAGTTAAAGGAGGCAGAGGTTTGGTATGTGACACCGGTACTTATCAAAGCCTGACCCTCGGTCTGTGACCTGTACAGGATATATTGCAAACAACTGGAAACGTTCCCGCTCTGTATTATTCATCAACTTCAAAAAAAGAAAAAAAAAAAAAAAAAAGGAAAAATCATGCAAACGATCTCCTTTTGACCATTAGTACCTTTTAGGTTTTCTAAATTTAGGATGGCATAAATCTCACAGGAAAAGTGTTTTTTTCTTGTTAAAACCCAGAAATAGCTGTTACAGTACTTCACTGGGGACCTCTCAACGTGCTTGTCCAGGAAAATAAAGGCAAATCTATATCACAGCGTGCAGAACCAGAGGGCAAATCTCCTGGTAGCTCTGAACCAGTGGATAAATCACAGCGTAGCATCCTCGAGAAGCAGGAGCAGAGCACATCTGCATCACGAATTGCCAGATTGGGATGTGTTGCTGCCAGTCCCAGAGCTAACTGGGGATACTGGTGCAGAGCTGCATTGCAATTCGGACACACGGTCCCAGTAGACATGGTGGATGGGTGGCAAAAATATTGCCGGGGATGAAAAAGTGACCTCATTTTGGTAACTGAGCACAGAAGCAGACTGCAATGCCAAATTTCCAACCCAACTGTCATGCCCTCTTCTCTCAACTACGTGATGCTTTTTGGACCAAGAGGTCCTGGCCTCGGTCCTGGTGCATGCTCCCAGTGGAGTCCTCCTAGCAAGGGTGGCACTTATGGGAAGCAAAATGCCAAAAAAGAGGAGTTCAGGAGAATTTGTGCTCTGGAGAGAGCTATGTGTCATGGATGCAGAAACCATCGATGCTGCCAGACCGTGGCAGCGAGGTCTGGACTCATCCTGTTTCAGCGAAGAGTCCAGTTCAAGTTGCTGCCAGGACTGCTGTTCAGTTTGGGTCGCTCCATCAATGGGAGCAGGACAAATCTGGGCAAAGATCTGCTGTTAGAAAACATCACTTTGGCTGGAGAAAAAAAATCACAAGAGTTGAAATATGTAAAGTTTTATCCATGCGATGCATTCCCGCTTGCCATTTCAAAGCACGTTTTTGAGTCCAAGCCAGGAAAATCTACCATTCGTAAATGTTCCCATCCTAAAACCAACGGGATACCAGGCCCTGACAACATCCTCCAGCAGCCCAGCAACACCCAGCAGAGAAGCTGTTAATGCAGCACGATTTGCAAGTGGCACCTTTGCCCCGTGCCGTTGTACAAAGGTCTTCCTTGCAGAGTTAAGGAACTGAGGTTGATTACTTGCCCACTTGTAGGCTGGAGATTAAGACCATTTTCCCAGCTCTTCTGAAAGCCGTTTTCTCAGGCTGCTTTGCTCTATGAGCTCATTTTAGTCTGGCATGCAGAGCCAGATAGTATTACGCTCCAGGAACGGATATGATTTGCAATTCAGTGCATTAGGGACGACGGTAATTGCGGAGCAGAGTGACCCTTTGCTTATAATTCAGCAGCAATTTTGCCCGTCCTGCTTTTGTAATAGAATAAAGTCACGTGGAGCCGCTCATTTCAAGCCATTTGCAGTTAGTCAAGAAGGTGTTCAAAATTCGCCTCTTCTCTGTTTACCATTTACTAAATAAAAGAGGAAGTAAACCAAAGAAAAAAAGCCTTCAAAGAACTAAACCGTGGTTAAGCCTGTGAGCACCTATAAGCTAAGCCTATAAGGACCCGCCAGACAATGATGTGCAGAGACCCAGCCAAAAACTTCCCCTTGACTCTGCCCACGTTTACGCAAGCACGGCAACATCGCCGCCTTTAAACATGCAGAAATGCTATGTATTTTAAGCAAAATAATGTTAAATAGATATACGTTGTGCAGATGGGGAGATTAAGGGCTTAGCTCCATGAGCAAATTACCGTGGTTTAACAAATGCACAAGCAGAGAGCAAGACTTTCAGTAAGAAGATGCCCCTAAGGCCAGTATATATGCAAGGGGGAAAAATATTATTTTTTCAGCAGAGAGGAAGAGGAATGAGGAAGAGGAACGAACTCATCTGCTTTAAATCGTACCGGCCACGGGCAGCGCAGAATCATGCTCACAGGAGTACACACAGAGTTATTTAGGCTTGGCTGATGCCCCAGGACTTCTTGTGCCAGGGCAGGGTTAGGCTGGACATTGGGAAAAATTCCTTCCCCACAAGGGCTGTCAGGCACTGGAAGGGGCTGCCCAGGGAAGGGGTTGAGTCCCCATCCCTGGGGGGATTTAAGATCCGGGCAGACACTGTGTTAAGACACAGTGGGTTTGGTGCCTTTGCCTAAAACCGGGCATTTATAGAATCATAGAATCATAGAATGTTTTGGGTTGGAAGGGACCCCTAGAGGTCATCGAGTCCAACCCCCCTGCAGTCAGCAGGGACACTGCTAACTAGATCAGGCTGCTCAGAGCCCCATCCAACCTGGCCTTGAATGTTTCCAGGGATGGGGCCTCCACTACCTCTCTGGGCAACCTGTTCCAGTGGTTTACCACCCTCATTGTAAAGAATTTTTTTCTTATATCTAGCCTAAACCTACCCTGATTTAGTTTAAAACCATTACCCCTTGTCCTAAAGTGCTGTAAGAGGTGCCACCGGGCAGCTGAGACACGCATGGGGCTTGTGGATATGTCTCAGGAATTAGGGGAGACCTCCGCTCTCCAGCAGAGGCTTACTGGAGGCCTGGAGAGATAATCCAGAACCTGAAAATACAGTAAACATTTACATGTTCAGGTCACCGAACCCATCCCCACATCTGACCCCTGCGGCGCTGGGATTGCTGGCAGCTCCAGTCTGGCATGTCCTACGTCACCGCCATGGGATGGATCACAGGCGTCTGTCACGTTGCTGTGGGCACTATTTCTCTTGAATTCATTAAAATAGAAACAGAGAAGCCCATGTTTCCAAAAAATCCTTACTATCGGACGTGGAATGTTAATGATGGAGCAAGCAGCCACAGGGACCGTCCCCGGAGACGCGGCCACTGCGACACGCGAAAGCTCCTGCAGAAAGCAGCAAGGCATCAGTGGACCACGGGTGTCCCCAGACGTGTACGTGTGTCACATGGGACCAGTGTCCACAGCCTCTTTATCCAGTGGTATCCCACCTTGTTCCCTGGGAGGATTTCAAATTTTGAGCCATTTCAAAATTTCCCCGCCTGCAAACCAGAGTTTCCCAAAAGAAACGCGTACGGAGCCCAGCTGGAAACATTTCAGTTTTTCTTAAGGAAGAATATCACCCACCAAATTCTCCTGTCTGATAAAATACTTTATACTTAAGTCATTTTAAAGCAAATAACTGAAAATGATCCTTTCGGAAAGCAGCCACGCAGCACTCTCTCACTTTTCTCTTTGCAGCCTTTGAACTCCTGAGCCTAATACTCTCAGGTGTTACAGAGCCACTTTCATTTCTAAAAAAGCATTAATTTAAAGATAACCTCATCATCTCTGGTGGTGTGAGTTACAATTTTGGATGCCTGGGAGCCAGTGAGAGACTCAGTTATAGGGCAGAGAAGGACGGGCTCTCACCCAGGGCGCTGGATAATCTGGGGGTCCTGTTAGGGTCCATTAGCACAAGTTGCCCAAGGAGTTGGTGGGAAAGTTTAACATCTTCATCAATGATCTGGACGAGGGGAACGAGGGCACCCTCAGTCAGTTTGCAGATGACACCATTTTGGGTGGGAGCGTCGATCTGCTGGAGGGGAGGAGGGCTCTGCAGAGGGACCTGGCCAGGCTGGATCCATGGGCCCAGCCCAGTTGGGTGAGGGTCAACAAGGCCAAGGGCCGGGTCCTGCCCTGGGGTCACCACAACCCCACGCAACGCTACAGGGGTGGGGCAGAGGGGCTGGAAAGCTGCCCGGCAGAAAAGGCACTGGGGGTGTTGGTCAAGAGGGGGCTGAATACGAGCCAGCAGGGTGCCCAGGTGGCCAAGAGGGCCAGCGGCATCCTGGCTTGTATCAGGAGTGGTGTGGCCAGCAGGAGCAGGGCAATGACCGTGCCCCTGTGCTGGGCACTGGGGGGGCCGCCCCTCGAATGCTGGGGTCAGGGTTGGGCCCCTCCCTCCCCAAAGGCCCTGGGGGGGCTGGAGCGTGTCCAGAGAAGGGCAGCGGAGCTGGGGAGGGGTCTGGAGCCCCAGGCTGCTGGGGAGCAGCTGGGGGAGCTGGGGGGGTTCAGCCTGGAGCAGAGGAGGCTGAGGGGAGCCCTCATCGCTCCCTACAACTGCCTGAGAGGAGGGGGGAGCCGGGGGGGTCGGGCTCTGCTCCAAGGGAAGGGGCGATGGGACGAGGGGCAACAGCCTCAAGTTGTGCCAGGGCAGGGTGAGGTTGGGCCTAGGAACAATTCCTTCCCCAAAGGGCTGTCAGGGGCTGGAAGGGGCTGCCCAGGGAAGGGGTCGAGTCCCCACCCCTGGGGGGATATAAAGGCTGGGCAGATGAGGTGCTTAGGGCCAGGGTTTGGGGGTGGGATGGCAGGGTTAGGGGAACGGTTGGGCTTGATGATCCTAAAGGTCTTTTCCAACCTAAACAATTCTATGATTCTATGAGAGGAGACAGACACACAGCTCGTCTTCTGCATGGGGCCCTGTGATCTCAGTGCTTGCTCTGATGGGCAATACAGCGCAGCCGAAGGACTGATCAAATGTCACTAAATTGTAAAAATCACCGCTCAGTTTGGGAAAGAAGCCCCAGATGACCGATCGTCTGATCCCTTCTCCAAACTGAACAAACCCCAATCTCCAAGCATGTCCTCATACGTCGTGCTCTCCAGCCCCCAACCATCTCAGCGGCCTCCACTGGCCTCACTCCAGTATATCAACAACCTTCCAGTACTGGGGAGCCTGAAATTGGACATCACACTCCAAATGCCATCTCGCAAATGCCAGAGTGAAGGATCAGTTCCCCGGCCCTGCTGGCTTCACTCTTTACTAATGAAGCCCAAGATGCAATTAACCTTCTTTGCTTCAAGGACACACTGCTACGCACAGCATCCACCCCTCCTCGCTCATTCTGCAGGGTTTTTTAACTTTATAACATGTATCTCTTGGAAAGGAGGGATGTGCTGGTGTGTTGTATCTCAGCCCAGGGCTCCCCATTCACAGAGATCACATTTTACATCAGCTCCTTCCCCCTCGAGCAGCAGATGCTGCCTGTACTTGACAACCTGTCCATCCATACCTGTCCCACGCCAGCTTAAAATTACAGCTTTGAAACTCAATTTGGAGATGCGGGGAGAAACCGAGGAGCTCTTGGGCTTTTTTATATTTAATGTTGCTCAGCAAGTCCATTTATCTTCCCTGTCAAACCGCACTTCAGCAGCACCCAGCCCCTGCCATTCCTACACCCAGAAGGAAAATATTAAACACCTGAACACTCCAAGACCTCAGAGCCTCCTCGTGTTCTCGGACATACGGATGGAAGCGGTGGGAAGGGTTATACATCTCACTGTCTTCATATATACCCCGGAGAAAGCCTCGGAAGAGACTCACCAAGAAGCCAATCCCTGTGGGATGGGGAGGGCAGCTGCGTTTGCCCTCAAATTTGGGCAATGAATGCATGCTCAATCCAGCACCCACAGCTTGGTGCATCCTGATTGCGCCCGACAGTTGTTAAGGTTCCACCAGCTGAGGGTATGGTCCCCACTGGAAGCGTCTGAGCACCCTCCCCAGGAACTTACACCAGGTTCAGCTGCTCATGTCCCGCTTTGCTCATCATCAACACCAAAAAGCCTACCATTCCTCTGCCAAGTTTCATGGCAATCCCTGCCCAGAGCTCTGTTTTTGAGGGAGAGAGCTGGAGGCACCAGATGCTGGAAAGCACAGCCAGCCCCACCTGAAGGCAACGCAGCACGTCTTCCAGTCCACAGCAAAACTGCACAACAAGGGAAGTGAGTCAAGATGATGGTTGAAAGCAGACGAACGAAACCCATCAAAAATGTAAGGTTCAACATTTTAATATCTCACATCTTTCCTGTGCATTGTTTGGAGCACATGAACCAAATCAACCACTTCCAGCCGGTGCCAGGTCACAAGCTAGCTGAGATGTTTTCAACAGGCAGTGATCAAAACACAGCCTGGACATACTTTCTTCTTGTAACTTTCTGCTTGGGCTCAGCCTATTAAAGTAACTCTAGCGTGGCTCTAGGAGCAGCCAAAGGCTTATGAAATAACTCCTCTGTGGACTTAGAATCATAGAATAGAATCATGGAATTGTTTAAGATCACCCAGCCCAACCGTTCCCCTAACCCTGCCATCCCACCCCCAAACCCTGTCCCTAAGCACCTCGTCTCCCCAGCTTTTAAATCCCCCCAGGGATGGGGACTTGACCCCTTCCCTGGGCAGCCCCTTCCAGTGCTTGACAACCCTTTTGGTGAAAAACTTTCTCCTAATGTCCAACCTAACCCTGCCCTGGCACAACTCGAGGCCATTTCGCCTCGTCCCATCACCCATTACCTGGGTGCAGAGACCAACACCCACCTCACTACACCCAACTAAAGAAACTGTCTTCTCAGGGTCAGACCTACAGGTCTGACAGACCTCACCCTATACAGACTTGCGCTTTACAGATAAAAAGGGCCAAACCTTTGGGCACTGATGTTCCCCTGCCTGGTATTCCATGGTACCAACCCAGCAAGTACTGACCACCAAGAATGACCAAAGCAGATCTTCAGAGCCATATATGAAATACATGGAAATGGTTCCTGCCTCCAGACCGGTGTCACCACAAGCACTCCTTTTGCTGGAAAGGTAAGAAATGACAAGCATGAAGGGCTTCTGGACTGAATGGGCCTCCAGCGAATTACACGGAGCAACAACGTGGAGCATCTCTTGGTGCTGCTGAGCTTACTGTGGGGCAGAAGAGGACATTTAGCTTTTGTGATGCTAAGCCAGACCTCCAGATTGGCATATGGCTCTCTCTGGAGGTACCCACATGCTGCCTGGAAGCCATCAGGATGCTCTATAGCTCCTATCCCAGCATGATCCCCCTCTTCCCACAGGCAATCTTGTATTTCTCTCCCCACCCCAGCCTTGCTATCTCAACCTCTGCCCTTCTCTTGCAGTGTCACCTGGAGCTGAAGGGACCATCCCTTTTCTTTCTGCTAAAGCCACCTGCAAAGACATTTTCTTATGTCTCATCCATCCCTTCCTGCTGTTGCTAGCGGGCTCCGAGTTTTTCCTCAGTACTATAATCCTTGAAAACACTCTCAGCATGATTTGCCTGTAAGAACAAAGTAGATATGGTCAGTCTATCTCTGCATCTATATCTTCAGGCTTTTTCCATCTTCCCTACAAAATTCCAAGCTAAATTTCACTGAAATCAAGAGCCAGGAGGAGCCCGCAAGTGTCTCAGCCCAAACATCCCAACTACAGGAAAAATCAGTGCGTAGGTCCCAGAGAAACCAGACGGAAGGGAAAACTCAACAGTGAAGGCAATGTCACCTGGGACACCATGGAGGGGAAATACCCCTTATTAAGATCCAGGTGAATGAGGAACCACTTGTTTGGTTAAATCCTGCAATGTGGAAGGCACATGTGCCTATGCTGGCCGGAGAAAATGCCTTGAGATTAAAAAAAAAAAATCCTTTAAACAAGAAGTTACTAAATAAACAAAATTAAGCCAAATCAGAAGAAACAGAGACCTCCCCTGGGAAATAATACAGAACACATTTCACTGACTGTAGCTGAACGCTCTGCAGGAGGTACAGGGAAATAATACCCTGCTGGGATATATTCCCTTGCCATCAGGATACCACAGCAAGATGGGACTGGGAAAGCTGGGCTGGAGTCTCTGTTGTACTGGGCACACATCTCATTCCAGTTGCTGGCACCCTTTGGTAGCTTGGTTCACTCTCACATCAGGCAATCAGACACATGGCAGAGGTTAGAAATGGGAAACACGGCAGTGAAGAGGTGGTAAGTCCCAAGACTACCCAGGGGCAGCTACGGAGGGAGCATAACACGATGTTTTGCCATGTGATGGCAGCATCTTGTGCTTCCTGGTGTTGTGTTCTCCGTTAGGGACATCTAATCTAAAGCAGTCGGGTGATTTTCACCAGATGAGGATGAGGTTATGGTATGCATCTACTCTGATCATCCAGCCTTTAGCAAGGCAACGTGGGCACACTTGGTAGAAGCAGAAATAAGACCTTCTCTAATTCAGATACAAATGCTTGTCCCAATCTTGGAAGATGCTTCAAATCCAGAAAGTTGCTGTCTTTCAACTCCCAGCAGTCACCACCCACAAAGCTGCATGGGTCTTCAAAATGACAGCAACAGGCATAGGGGGTAAAATATGCAGCAGATCATGGCTTGCCTGGGAACTACTTTCATGAGTTCATTGAACACAAAGAAACAACGTCTAAACATCTCCGGCCAGTTATGGACCACTTACCAAAATCACCCAATTTGCCCCAAATTTTAGCGACAGCTCTGATGGTTTGGCCTTATCAATCAAGATGTCAAAATGAGTGGTGGCTGAAGGAAATGCTGTTTCCAACCTGAGCAGATGTTGAAATGAATGTAGCATGCCTGGTCACTCAAAAATGGACCTGTCAGCTTAAAATTAACTATCAGCAGTCCAAGCCTGGAAGGCAGCAGGATGCACTGCCAAGCTGCCTCAGACACAGGCCATGTGTAATTTGATCATATTTTTCATTGTTTAGAGCAGACTTTTTAAAAATTCCATGTCTCAGATGAATTTTAAATAAGTTCCAGGGGTTTATGCAATTTTGAGAACATGCGTAGAAGAAATGAGCATCATTTTCATCTGAAGGGGGACAGGGAACAGATCCCTCCACCCTTCAGAGGTGTTGTATCAGAAGTCACTGGGCTAAATACAATCTCACAAATTGGTAATTAGCATCCTTGCAATTAGTATCCTTGCTGTCATGGACAATATCCATTGAACTTCACTCAGTCCATAGTCCTGGAGAGCTCTGGTGCAGACTTTGCCTCAACCACTACTGATGGCCATCATGGCAAACACATCATGCGACAGAGTCGCACCACTGTCCGGCTGTCCTGTCCCTGCTCCCTCTGGGCTTTTACTGACCATGGGCTTCTCTCACAGTAGGAAGCATCAAGTCCCTTCCACTAAAGCTGATCAGGGTGGGTTAGGCTGGGCTAAACCACCCAGGAATCATCAGTATGGCATCCTGCTTGGAGATGTCTAACATGGTGTCAATGACAAGAAAACAGGATAAACCACTACACTTTTGGGCTGTGGAGCATCATCCCCAGACCATTAGGCACTTTGGTGCTAACATCCAAAAGGACGTGGAACTGTTGGAGCAGGTCCAGAGGAGGCTACAAAAATGCTCCGAGGGCTGGAGCCCCTCTGCTATGAGGACAGGCTGAGAGAGTTGGGCTTGTTCAGCCTGGAGAAGAGAAGGCTGCGGGGAGACCTGATGGCGGCCGTTCAGGGCTTAAAGGGGGGCCCATAGGAAAGATGGGGACAATCTTTTTAGCAGGGCCAGCTGTGACAGGACAAGGGGTGATGGTTTTAAACTGAAGCAGGGTGGGTTTAGACTGGATCTAAGGAAGAAATTCTTTACAATGAGGGTGGTGAAACCCTGGAACAGGTTGCCCAGAGAGGTAGTGGAGGCCCCATCCCTGGAAACATTCAAGGCCAGGTTGGATGGGGGCTCTGAGCAACCTGATCTAGTTAGCAGTGTCCCTGCTCACTGTGGGGGGGTTGGACTAGATGACCTCTAGGGGTCCCTTCCAACCCAAAACATTTGATCTTAAAGGTCTTTTCCAACCTAAAAGATTCTTTGATTCTATTCTACCCTTCACAGGCTAGGAGCTAACGAAGGATTTTCTTTCCATAGTGTAACAAAGGCAGGATTCATGTCTTCAGCAGGGAGCTCCTTGCCCTTGTAGTGGGAGCGTTCAAGAGCTGTGTCTGCAGGACAGCACTTTCCACATGGGGTCGTGAGCCTGGAAGCACAAATGGATGTGGGATCACAAACCTAGAAGTGGGATCAGAGAGGGAAAAGTGTGGGCAGCAGGAGTGTACAAAAGCCTTGCAGGAGTAAGCAGTGCTGTGCATTTGAAGTCCCTTGTATTCTAGAAAACAAGCAAAGACCTACCTAAAAAAATCATCTTTTTTTTTTTTTTCTTAGATCAGAGTACCTACAATTTACAAGGTAAGAAAAGAAAAAGCTTTTAGTGCGTCCCAAGAGCAACCCCAATACTCATACCTCTGCCAAGTGAGCAAAGTGATCCTCCAGCGCTCAGCCTGCCAAGGTGTAACTGGTGAAGGGATGCCCAAGTGGTCCGATAACCAGGTTGGGTAGCTCTGCTCAGCACTATTCAAGTTTTCCAGGAGCAAAAAGGAGCCTCAGAGCACAGCCGAATCCTGCTGTAGCTGCATTCACGCAAGACGTCTCTCAGAAGGAGCAAATCCTCACCTTTCCCCTGGGCTGGCATTTCTATTTCACATGTGCACGTACACACCTGCAACCCAACGATCCTGTGGAAGCACTTAAAGGTAACAGTAAACTCCAAGTGATTGATCTACAGATAATTTACCTTGGCAAGGAGGGCTACAAGTCAGCTATCAAGTGGACTGACAGACACTGCAGTCCCATACGCAGGAGTGAATAGCTGCCTAGGATACCAACATGTCTACAGCATCAAAAAATTAAATTATTAGGAGCAAAGGTAATGGTGCCTTAACAGAGAGACTGATGAGGACATACTCTAAAAGGACCCCAAAGTCCTTCAGCCAGACTAATGTTCCCTCCAACCTGCAGGTGGTCAAATGCCACTTCATTCTGGATCGTATTGTCAGAATTAAAAGAATCATAGAATCATAGAATCATAGAATGTTTTGGGTTGGAAGGGACCACTAGAGGTCATCGAAGTTGAGAGGGAAAAGAATAAATGGCTTCTTGCCTATGTTTCTTGAATAGAGAAAGGGTGTCTTCTGTTATCAGCCCTTCCTGGGGTCACTGCATAGCTCTCGGTGTCGCTCCACCACGTGAAGAAGAGGTTGTGGTTGTGCTACAGGGAATTAAATGGACAATAGAGGTAAAAAGAGGGGTAAAAGCCATTTATGTCATGAAACACCATCGGGCCAAGACTGCTAGTTTGGAAGAGAAAGAAATGGGGACAGGATAAAACTGGGTGCCACATAGCAGGAGGGTTGGACTAGATGATCTCCGGAGGTCCCTTCCAACCCTTGCCATTCTGTGATTCTGTGTGATTCTGTGATATCAAACAACACTGGAACAGGTTGCCCAGAGAGGGGGTGGAGGCCCCATCCCTGGAAACGTTCAAGGCCAGGTTGGATGGGGCTGTGAGCAACCTGATCTGGTTAGCAGTGTCCCTGCTTACTGCAGGGGGTTGGACTAGATGATCTCTAGGGGTCCCTTCCAACCCAAAACATTCTATGATTCTATGATTCTAACTCTTCACATGGCCAGGAGCCGTTTGGCCACATACCTTGCATGGCTGAAGGGTGGGAGATGGCACCATCTTCCCTGGCCTCCCACCACTCCTCAGTGGAGCACGGGCAGACTGGGCATGCCAAATGGCTCCAGGGCAGGCGGGTGGGTTCGGCTTGCTCCTCCCCACAGCTGGGGACCCTGCTTCCTCACCAGCCCCTGTGCTATCACAGCCTTGACGACAGCCACCTAACACAGCGCTGGTACAGGACCCCAACTGCCAGCCAGGTGCAGCTGAGAGCTGCATAGAGATGGCAATTCTGACTTACGGGAATAGAAAGAATAGCCAGCAATCATTAAAAATAATTAAACCCCCTTTTATACATGAGGTTTTAAGCCTCCACTTCAGATTTTGTCTACCGTGTAAATGTTAAGGAGCAGGATTAGGTCTAATGCAGGAGGGCAAATAGATCCAGTGCAGGAGGGCAAATTAACCCTAAATGCGCATCATACCCAGCACACATCTCCTGAATCCAAGCTTCCCAAAGAATATTTAGGGGACCTCACAGATCTCCACTTTTTTTTTTTTTTTTTTTTTTCCCTTTTCCAAATAAGTTTTGCTAAAAGTAGGATTTACCAAACTGAAAATTCATCATAAAGTCATGGTATAAAACCCCGGCACAGAGACAATAACAAGCCACAAGAACAGCGCTCACTTTCCCCTTGGCAATATTTTTTTGCCGTAGTCTGAATCACAAGGAAAGTCACATTATCTCATCTCCTCACTTTGGACTGTGACCCCCAGTGACCACAATATAGCTCTTCCATTTTCACTTACCTTGTCCACAAGAGATAAAATGAAAGGGGAGCATCTGAAACTCGGCAACCCGTGCACCTGTAACGCGTTGCAGGCTGCTTCTTCCTCCGAAACCTCGCCAAAGACTGAGACGGTGCTTGAAAAGGGAAGATGAAAACTCCAGCCTCTCTGGAGGACACACTGAAAATCCTGCAGACTCTGGGAAAACGAAGATAGCTGAGAGTCAACCCTGCTGACTCTCGTTCTGCCAGAGAGCTGCAGCTGGTGCCAGGGAAATATTTATGCAAAGACAGCAGATGTTGTGAGCAAAGCATGAAGAAAGGCATGAGAGCTGCAGTATTAGGTCGGGGCATCCAGTGCAGTGTTTGCTTCCTACAGTGGCCATCATCAGATGGTGAATGAGTGTAAGAGCAGGACCAGTGGGGTTCCCCAGGGCTCAGTACTCAGCCCAGTCCTCTTCAACGTATTCATCCATGACCTGGAGGGGACAGAGTGTACCCTCAGCAAGTTCACCGACAACATGAAACTGGGAGGAGCAGCTGATGAACCGGGAGGCTGTGCTGTCATTCAGTGGGACCTGGACAGGCTGGAGGGTTGGGTGGAGAGGAACCTGATGAAGTTCAACAAGGGCAAGTGTCAGGTGCTGCACCTGGGGAGGTTGAACCCCATGCACCAGTACAGGCTGGGGGCTGACCTGCTGGGAAGCAGCTCTGCCGAGAGGGACCTGGCAGTCCTGGTGGATGACAAGGTGGCCATGAGCCAGCAGGGTGCCCTTGTTGCCAAGAAGGCCAATGGCATCCTGGGGTGCATTCAGAGAAGCATGGCCAGCAGGGCGAGGGAGGTTCTCCTCCCCCTCTGCTCTGCCCTGGGGAGACCCCACCTGGAGCACTGGGTCCAGTTCTGGGCTCCCCAGTTCAAGAAGGATGAGGAACTCCTAGAGAGAGTCCAGGGGAGGGCTACAAAGCTGATGAGGGGACCAGAGCATCTCCCCTATGAGGAAAGGCTGAGGGAGCTGGGCTTGTTCAGCCTGGAGAAGAGAAGACTGAGAGGGGATCTTACCAATATGTACAAATATCTGAAGGGTGGATGCCACAAGGACGGAGCCAGACTCTTCTCAGTGGTGCCCAGCACCAGGACAAGGGGCAATGGGCAAAACTGAAGCAGAAGAGGTTCCAGTTGAACAGGAGGAAGAACTTCTTGACTTTGAGGGTGACGGAGCCCTGGCCCAGGCTGCCCAGGGGGGCTGTGGAGTCTCCTTCTCTGGAGATATTCAACCCCCGCCTGGAAAATGTCATAGAATCATAGAATTGTCTAGGTTGGAAAAGACCTTTAAGATCATCCTGTCCAACCGTTATCCTAGCACTGCCATCCCACCACTAAGCCCTGTCCCTAATCACCTCATCTACCTGTCTTTTAAATACCTCCAGGGATGGGGACTCCACTACCTCCCTGGGCAGCCCATTCCAGTGCCTGAAAACCTTTTCTGTGAAGAAAATTTTCCTAATGTCTAGCCTAAACCTGCCCTGGCGCAACTTCAGACCATTTCCCCTCATCCTATCGTCCATTACCAGGGAGAAGAGGCCGACCTTCACCTCACTACAGCCTCCTGTCAGGGAGTGATAGAGAGCACCCTGCTCTGGGTGAGCCTGCTTGAGCAGGGGCGTTGGACTGGGTGATGTCCCGAGGTTCCTTCCAACCCCTACCTTTCTGGGATTCTGGGATTCTGTGACAAGCACATAGAGACACCTCCATCTTTCCAGCCTCTAGTGACCTATAGCTTAGGGACCTTCTGAGGGACAGACTGCATCTTGGAAATGTTTTTGCACTCAATACCCTGTACAAACTTTTCTTCTATGCATCTTCCTTCTTTGGAAACCATTTACATTTTTAGCACTCCCAATGTCCCAAGGAGCTCTATAGGTTTACTACATGCTGCATGAAAATGTTACGTCCTTTCCTTAGTTTTCAACCTCCACCCTGCTTGTTTCCTTTGTTGCCACTCAATTCTTGTGTAAGAAGAAACACTAAAAAGTTTTCGAATCTGGGAGAAACATTGGCTATTTCTTCCATATCCCCGCTGCCATCTCTAAGGCTTGAGAACATTTGCCTGTACATCAAGGGCAAGATCAGAAATAACATTTAAGCACCAACAGTGCAACCTGGATAATATTGAAGTGCCTGTGCTCATGGAGAGACTGAAGATAACCTGGAAGATCCACATGAGCATCTCTTAACCCAGAGGGGCAGCTCCGTTCAACCCAAGAGCACAGTGTGTTGGGTGCCCCAAGCTGAGCTCCCTCCCACATGGGTCAGAGATGATGGCTAGGGCTCGAGTCTTCACACGGTCAGCAAATAGGTTTCCCTTGGGGTTGAACCACAGGGAAGCTTTACCATGAGCCCAGGAGACAAGGGGCAAACTGTAATTCATGTACAACTGGAGAGGAGACCAAGTGCCCTGTGCTAGGAGCAAGCACAGCCCTGCTGAGAACCCCCAGCTTTCCCACTGCCTTCAAACCACTCTCCCAATTCTCCACCCCTCATCTTGAGGCAACCAAGGATCATCCATAATCCATCCCCCCTCACCAGCACAAAAGCCCAGCACCATAACTGCCCTGGCCAAAAGAGGAAATAAATCGCAAATTGTTCATTTCAGTAAAAAAAAGGTAGGAGGGAGCCTCTGTACTGCTAGCTGAAGGGTTAAATGCGGTGCTACCCAGAGATAGCTCCTTTCCTAGCTCATCTTCCAGCTGCTGGGCTCTGGCCTGTTTAATGAAGATTGATTGCCTTCAGGAGGCCACCTCTGT
Source organism: Butorides virescens (assembly GCA_017310255.1). NCBI lineage: Eukaryota > Metazoa > Chordata > Aves > Pelecaniformes > Ardeidae > Butorides > Butorides virescens. Next base: position 44,787 of record JADKXX010004022.1, on the reverse strand, counting down.
CTAGAGTGCCTACGGCCCCTTTTTATTACCCCCACCCACGCAAGTGAACCCAGGACCCAGGCACGGAAAAATTCCAGGCAATGGAGCAGCAAGAGAATAAATTGAGTTTTCTTAGAGCAAACGGAGCCCCGTCTTCCCCAGCCCTTTCTCTTGGGCATGGATTCTCTTGGGTCTAATAACGGCTGAGACACCGACATTGTTTCATCAATGGGGGCCCACAGAACATTTAATTTTTCTACCCTGACTTTTATTCATGAAGTTTGCAGTAATCTACTGCCTCCAAGGACTCTTGACTTTAGGTTATGACAGCACTAGGAAACTTGGGTCCTTTCTGTAGCAGCCTTGCTGAGCTATTACAGCCCCAGACCCATAGCCTGTGCACACCAGCCTGCAGAAATGTATGTTGGGTCTGCTGCAGAGAACTCCCAGGAGTGCAGGACATCTGCTCCATAGCCCCAGTATGACCCAGTGGAATCCCCACAGAGGCAAGGAGCACATGAGGATTACTAATGACCTGGCCAACTAAAGCCCTCAGACCACGCCTATGCTATTGAATAAGTGGACCGAGGAAATGTCTTCTAGCCCCAAGGCCAACAGATAAAATATAGTTTCTGTCCACAGAGCTAAATTACCTTTATACCCCCATCCCCAGATAGGAGTCATATCTACACTGCCTAGTCCTTGGTCCATGCCTGCCCCAAACTGGACCTGTGCATTATTTAGGAGTGTGATAGCTTGCTTGGGATAAAGCCACGCCAGGGACTGTGCTAATAGTGGAAAAATTTTTCCATCCACTCATCTAAGAGCCCCAATCCTGTGGTGTGATATGTCATCGATCTCCATAACAGAAGCGAATGAAAGTCATGGGTGGAGCAATAAATAAGGTGGACCATGTCTGTTCTCCGAGCACACCCTTGGAGACAGTAAAAGCAAAGAAGTGGAAGAAAGAGCACTGCACAGGAAAAGTTGGATGAGAATCAGACATGGGTATATTTAATGTGGAAAAGAAAAAGTTCAGGGTAGTAGAAGGTTTCTAGCCCTCTCAGAAGGGATCTTGGAGCAACATCCTAAAGCCTTGTTGGAGCCCGCATGAAGTCATGTGAAGTTACTCAGGGAGTGCTGTGTTTTCAAAGGTCTTTGACCATGAGACTTCTTCTGAATAAACACGTAGGTCCATTTTTCAAAATCTCACACGTCCCACAGTGCACTGAAACTAAAGCTCGGTGCCATGAGGTCAGAAAGAACTCTAATTCCCACAGTGTGGGCACCAGAAGCAACACAGGTTGGAGAACGGACACAACACCTAGATAAAAACATGGTAGTGATGGTTTTCCTGGATTTCACTGAAGGAAGAGTGAACTTGGGTCCAAAATTTACAACACATTGAATGAAAATCCCAGTGCTGAACAAAGGAATGTCTGGGAAGCGGACTGCGATGCTGCAGCTTGCAAAACTCTTTAATAGCTAAAGATGTATTCCCTTCCAATTTCCTTGTCACCAAAGGCTTTTGAAACAACAAGCTCTACCTGGGGTGAAGGCATAGTTTAGATGTTTAGTGATAATGATTCTCTGGTGCCTTGAGGGAAGAGTGAATTAGTGCATTAGTTCTTCATCTCAAGGTACGAGCGGGGCCAAGCCCAGTCTTAAATCATAGGAAATATGAAAAGATTTGCAAGGAGGGAGTGTTGGCATGGCTTAGCAGGGAGGACAAGCTGAGCTCAACAGGGTGTCACTTTCCAGGGGCAAGGTGGATCAGCACTGAGCGTACGGAGCGAAGCCAGTGAAATGTTAGGTCCAAAGGAGAAGAAAACAAACCCGCATTTTGATACAGATAACCCCGATTCACTTTCCGGACAAGAGTAAAAACAGTAAAAAAAAAAAAAAAAATCTCTTTTCCTCATCTTTGCGTGTGTTTAGGTTTATTTTAATTGAAAGAACATTTCTATGAGAACCCATCAATCACCTCCGGAAAGTCACGCTCACTTGCCTAAAGCATGGAGAGACGTATCCAATGCAGGGAGACTCTCAAAAGGGAAAAGCGCTTCAGGTTGAAGTTCTTCCAGCTCATTTAAAGAGATGTCAAGTTTAACGATCTTAAGGAATGAGGAGGAGGAAGGGGGAGAGGGCTAAAAGAAAATATGAAGCTATTTCCAATTTTCCCCCCATCTCCCCCCAAAATATGCCTGAAGTTTTTAGCCTTTACCATTTTTGACAAGTAGCAACACACATAGGCAGTTCTTGCACCAGTGCTGCTTGATCAAGGAGTTCTGCTTTGGAAATCACCCAAATAAAACTTGGCAGAGAAAAATAAAAGGAAACAAAAAGGGGGGAGTTTAAAAAGTGACAAAGAGGAGAAAGAAGGCCAGGTCCTTAGCAGTGCAGTTTAGAATCATAGAAACACAGAATCATTTAGGTTGGAAAAGCCCTTTAAGATCATCAAGTCCAACCGTTAACCTAACCCTGCCATCCCACCACTAAACCCTGTCCCTAAGCACCTCGTCTGCCTGGATTTTAAATCCCTCCAGGGATGGGGACTCGACCCCTTCCCTGGGCAGCCCCTTCCAGTGCTTGACAACCCCTTCCATGAAGAAATTTTTCCCAGTGTCCAACCTAAACCTGCCCTGGTGCAACTTGAGGCCGTTCCCCCTCGTCCTTTCTTGCATCTCCTCCTTGTCATGGGAACCCTGCTGTAAGGGACAGGCTCCAAGCACGTCAGAGAAACACTTGTAGGTGAGAAAACCATCTCATGTACCTCACAGAAAATGAAATGTTTGAGACAGCAGGAATGTCTCCATCCAGAGAAACAGTGCTCATTTCTGAAACCCTAAGTAGAGAATGTGCAAGGTGCTAAAATGCGATGCATTTAGCAAATAACTGAAATTGCTGAGAAAATATCTACCAAGGAGGGAGTGGGAGGAATATTTGAGGGACCTGGTGGAAGTTTTTGATGGAGCACATAATCTCAAGAATGTGACAACTTAAGGAGGGGAGCGAGACTTATCCTTTCTAAGACACCTAAAAATACATCAGTGATTTATTTTAGTTATTTTTAAAGTGATGTGATATGGTAAAAGAATTGGAAATTTAAAGCTGACTTCCACAAAAGGCTTCCCAACGGAGAAGCAAAAGACTCCTCCCCCGGCCAAAGCTGTCAAAGTCCAGGGGTTGGGCACATTTCAGACAAAGCTGGCGAAAGTAGAGTAGAACTTCTTGAATTTCTGTTGCTGCACATTCCCAAAACAAAGGTGAAGGATTTGAGATGGAAAGTTTTGGAGAGCTGCACAGCAACAAGATGGCTGCTGGCAGAGCAGACTGTGTTAGGACATGAGTTGTCTCTCCCAACAGTACTTGTTGACACCTGGGTTAGATGAGTTTAGGTTTCAGGCATACAAAAAGGACCTGTTCCTTACTGTTGCTCTCCCACAAATATACACCTACCGTGGAGATACATAATATTGGAGAGGAGAAATCAAAATGCCAGGATCTGTTCCCTTCCTTTGGCCTGACTGATGTGACCTAGTCTCTGCCTTTGTCTGCAGCTTAACTACCCCTGCTATAAAATGAGATTAATAATAACAATAATAATAATGATTATTATTATTGTCATCCAAAGAGACCTGGACAAGCTGGAGAGGTGGGCCTGTGTGAACCTCATGAGGTTCAGCAAGGCCAAATGCGAGGTCCTGCCCCTGGGTCGGGGTAACCCCTGGTGTCCATACAGGCTGGGGGAAGAGAGGATGGAGAGCAGCCCTGCCCAGAGGGACTTGCGGGCACTGATGGATGAAAAGCTGGACATGAGCTGGCAATGTGCGCTGGCAGCCCAGAAGGCCAACCCTCCCCTGGGCTGCATCAGGAGAAGCGTGGCCAGCATCGATGGAGGTAATTCTGCCCCTCTGCTCTGCTCTGGGGAGACCTCTCCTGGAGCCCTGCGTCCAGCTCTGGAGCCCTCAGCACAAGAAGGACATGGAGCTGTTGGAGCGGGGCCAGGGGAGGGCTACTAAAATGATCCGAGCGCTGGAGCCCCTCTGCTATGAGGCCAGGCTGGGAGAGTTGGGGGTGTTCAGCCTGGAGAAGAGGAGGCTGCGGGCAGAGCTGAGTGCGGCCGGTCAGGGCTTCAAGGGGGCCCAGAGGAAAGATGGGGACAATCTTTTTAGTAGGGCCAGCTGTGACAGGACAAGGGGGGATGGTTTTAAAGTAAACCAGGGTAGGTTTAGACTGGATCTAAGGAAGAAATTCTTTACGATGTGGGTGGTGAAACACTGGAACAGGTTGCCCAGAGAGGTAGTGGAGGCCCCATCCCTGGGAACATTCAAGGCCAGGTTGGATGGGGCTGTGAGAAACCTGATCTGGTTAACGATGTCCCTGCTCCCTGCAGGGGGGTTGGACTAGGTGACCTCTAAAGGTCCTTTCCAACCCAAAACATTCTATGATTCTATGATTTTATAATCTGTTGAGGAAAAGCACTGTCATGCCTGAGGACTGTGAATGAAGAATTCATGTTGGAAAAGCTAGGGCAGGCGAGAAGTCCCCATCTTCAGCTGCATGTTTTCACCACCACAGTCTGAACGCTCCCAGTTCGTATCAGTAGGGATCCAGCCAAACCTCGCCTACAGTAGGTTAAGCTACGAGGGTCTGCACTTTGGGAGGTGCTCAGAGGAACAGTAATGGTACCTTGGCCATGGGATGACGGTATTTGCTCATCGGTGCTGAAGAGGTGAGAACAATAATTCCCCCAACAGCAAAAGCCTAACTCTTAGTACTTTGAGTCCCACAACTGGTTGCTATCCCACCACAATCCAGCGTGCTCTTTCCTCTTTTGCCCACACACTACTTCATAGAACAGGCTTGTGATGAAAAACAGTGGAAATAAAACCAAGAGTTCACACCCTGCATATCCCTTCCCAACCTGTCAGAACTGTCACCGATTCAAAATCTCTTCTTTACCTTGCAGGGAATTCAATTACAGGGAACAATTGCCTGGAAGAGAAAATGAGTCCCGTCTTGTCTGCAGAACCAAATGCCACAGGAGTTCTTCATCTTTTAGAAGGAGAAGAAGCAGGATTGGATTCAGACACGAGCAGGGTCACAGATGGAAAGGAGAAGAGCCAGATGAAGTATCTTACCTCAGAACAAACCTTGCAGAGTCTTCAAGGAAATCATTTATAGGTGCCTGAGTGTCTTTTTTAACTGCGACTTGTTGAGTTATTCAACCCCTCTATACAACCAAAGCCTTAAACCTGGCATGCGCCTCCCACACTGTGGATCTTCAACGTGCTCAAAACCTTATAAGGTTTACGACCATCAGGAGTCATCTTCTCATGTCTCTCAAGAAAACTGGGGAGAAAGAAAACAGTGAAGTCCAGGCCATGTCAGATGCCAGCTAAAAGGCAATGAGTCCATCACTATCACCCAACACTCAACAGTCTGTCACTTCACCAGTTTTCCCATTCTTTGGAAATGCCCTGAACACAGAAATGCACATGGACTGGAGAATCCAATTTGCCCATTCTGAATCCCTTCTCTGCAATGTCCACCATGAAAAATATCGTTATCATTGTCATAATGACATTGTTATTGGAGATGACACGTCACCGTCCATTTCAGCAGAGACATCATTGCCGGTCAGGAGAGGACAGGTTTGAATGAACAGAGAAATATATAAATAGACTAAAGATGCTGTTAAACAAAGGAAGGCCAAGGTGGAGCTCAGATGTATTAAAACTTGTTAATGTCTCCACTTGCAGTAAGTCTGTCTAATAAATGGCTACTCTTTACCTGTGGCATCTCCATCTGACCACAAACTCAGAGGTGAAGTAGTCTAAGGCGAAGCCAAAGGTGAAACCTAAGGTGAAATAATGAATTTTTTGTAAGTCGTAGTTTATGTGGTTAGGGATTGAGCGTTTCGTTAGCTTGCTCTGTTTGCAAAATCTTTCAAAATCTGCCAGGACTGCAGAATTCACCGTCTCAGAGAGGTTTGAATTAAACGTGCTACCTTGGCAGATCTACTGCAGAGATAGTCACACGATACCTGTGTGACAGCTCCGCCACCGCTGATACCCTGCGGTTCAAAGAGGCATTTCATAGAAACATAGACTCGTTTCGGTTGGAAAGGACCTTTAAGATCATCAAGTCCAAGATCATTTGCAGCACTAAAAGTAGAAGCAGTTTCGGGCTGAGCCAAAGGTCAATAACTGCCCTGTGACAAATTCCCATCCTCTGTGGACCAGGCACGGCAGAAGCTGTAGAGCCTCTGCACATCGGTGTTTGTGTCGGAATTACCTGCCTTTGCCCGGCATGTGACACGTACATATTGATTATGAAAACAGGCAAGATCGGTTTGATTGATTTGCTTCCCACGCCTGAAGAACACGCTTGGGTTTACTTCTCAGAAAAAGCCATGCTTTAAAAAACAATAGAGCAAGAAAGCCTTTCCGGGAAAGCTCAACTTTGAGAAACAAGATTTTGCCTGTGTCAAAGCGTCAAAGCCCCCGGTGTTTTGTCAGATTTTGCCACCCCTAACAGGCTCAAAAAATGGTTTTCTGGAAATGAAACACAAGAACTTTTCATGCAACTCACAGCTCTGTCTGGTTTCCCCCACCACTGTATTTGTTCCCAAAGCAAAGACCAAAAAATCTGCGATCTTTTGGGGAATCAAGGCCTGACTGTCTGCATATTGGGGCCAGGAAAATTGGCAACTACTAGACCAGTCTGGCTTCCTAAATTCCCTGTTCTTGTTTTCTCGCTGGCACGTGGAAGATGGCTCACAACGCAGTTCTCGGGCAGAGCTGAAGGAAGGATTTCTGATGCGTTCAGTAAGGCAACACGAAGCCCTTCACCCAGCATACTAAGAGCCCACAATTTTGCTTTCAACTGCATTTCAGAAGTCAGGAACTCAAAATGCTGCCAGGGCTTATTTCAAACCTTGAAGTGCTACAGATTTGTACTAGAGAAGACCCTACCACCCCAAGCCTGCTTTTGGGGTAGAAACAGATTCTCCAGTGGTTTCCACGATGCGAAAACATGTTTTGTTTTATTTCAGCCATCTCTGAAGAAAGTCAAAATAGCACTGGAAGAAGCAAGACGGTGTTTGTAGGCAGAAGTAATATCTTTTATTAGAGCAGCTGCTGTTGTTGGAAAAACCAGGTAAGCCCTGGGCAGTAGAGAAAAGCTTCCGTCCTACAGCAGAAAGCTTATTTAATTTTCCAGCTATATTATTTCAACCTACAAACCTCATCTTGTCCGTGTCCTTAGACAATCCTGACTGCAAGAAGATGGCCTCGAGCACTGCTGTCCATTCACAGTATGCAAGACAACTCGGCTGCGTTGCCAAGCGTTAGTACTCACTCCTGGTAGAGAGACAGGGCTGAGAAATTGCTCTTGCTCATCAGATGCTTACCCCAACATCACTGGATGTCCACCTTTCGACAGAGTGAAGGTGAACTCAATTTTTTAAAAATGACTTTTGAAATTGTATTTTTTTAATATTTTTTTTTCTATTTTCTGCCATTATTTTGAATCACAGAATCCCAGAAAGGTAAGGGTTGGAAGGGACCTCTGGAGATCACCCAATCCAACCCTCCTGCTCAAGCAGGCTCACCCAGAGCAGGTTGCACAGGACATCGTCCAGGTGGGGGTTGAATATCTCCAGAGAAGGAGACTCCACAGCCCCCCTGGGCAGCCTGGGCCAGGGCTCCATCACCCTCCAAGTCAAGAAGTTCTTCCTCACATTCAACTGGAACCTCTTCTGCTTCAGGTTGTGCCCATGGCCCCTTGGCCTGGCGCTGGGCACCACTGAGAAGAGTCTGGCTCCATCCTCATGACATCCACCCTTGAGATATTTGTAGGTGTTGATGAGATCCCCTCTCAGCGTTCTCTTCTTCAGGCTAAACAAGCCCAGCTCCCTCAGCCTTTCCTCATAGGGGAGATGCTCCAGTCCCCCCACCATCTTTGTAGCCCTCCTCTGGACTCTCTCTAGGAGTTCCTCATCCTTCTTGAACTGGGGAGCCCAGAACTGGACCCAGTGCTCCAGGTGGGGTCTCACCAGGGCAGAGTAGGGGGGGAGGAGAACCTCCCTCGACCTGCTGGCCACACTCCTCTTCATGTACCCCGGGATGCCATTGGCCTTCTTGGCAACAAGGGCACCCAGCTGGCTCATGGTCAGCTTGTCATCCACCAGGACTCCCAGGTCCCTCTCGGCAGAGCTGCTTTCCAGCAGGTCATCCCCCAGCCTGTACTGGTGCATGGGGTTTGACCTCCCCAGGTGCAGCACCTGACACTTGCCCGTGTTGAACTTCATCAGGTTCCTCTACACATAGGAAAAAAGTCAAGTCCAGCAACTACATCTCTAGCCTCATATTGAGGTGACATGGAAGTTTTTGCAGTGATATTGAGCCCTTATCCCCTAAGAATTAGACCATGAACTCAACAGACTGAGAACTTTTTTCAGCCAGAAAATTCGTTCCCAAACCTACCTCGTAATTATAATATTAGAAAGGTTGTTAAGTACTCACTAGCCCGGACAAGACTGCCCTCCCAGAGGTGCCAGGCTACGATGAACAGCTCAAAATCCTGTATGAGCTGACATTTTGGTTTTACTGTTACACTGGAGCAGTTCAAAAGAAGCAATTAGTTCTGCAGCTTAATGCATTTAGGAACCAAGGTGCGGCGCATTTATTGCGGCAGAAAAACAACCTCCGGTCCCCCTCCCTTTGAGGCACAGAGAAAGCGAATGAAAGGTGAAGAAGTGAGCACCCAAGGTAGCAAAAGCTTATTAGTGAAGGGAACAGAAAAAAATCGATCGCTCTGACCTGTGCTGCAGACGAGGAGGTGGAAGCAGGAAACCCTGGAGACGCTACAAAGCGCCAGCAAGCCTGAGCGATCATCTGGTTTTGCTGCTAATGAGCCATGGTGTTTTTTAATAATAGATAAAGTGTTTAAAAGGACTTGACGGGAAGACCAAGGAAGTCAGTCAAAGTGTTTCTACCTAGAGTGAGGTCGGAAAACACTGAAATGTTTTGGGAAATGGGGGAACAATGAACTTCTGCCAACGACAGAGCAAGAGCTGAGCGAAACTGCTGGGGTTTCCAGGGGGTCTCCCCGATGTTTGGACCCCCAAAGCATTATTTTCTAGCTGACCATCCTCCTAGAGGGTACATCCCAAGCTGAAACTCTTGGGAACATCACAAGAGAGGCCCCAGATCCCTTGGGCCTGTGATGTTTCTATCAGGACACTGCGGGGTTTCTATCTGCAGGCAAAACCCACAAGGTACCCAAAGATTCCTGGGTGTCATTGCTGTAGTTTCCAGGTTTTCAGCCATATGTAAGCCCTGAGGACACGTTCTCCAACCACCCTGGCTTTCCAGCCCCCAGGTAAGGAGCCTGGAGCCCTGGGATCTCCAGCTTGGAGTCAAAGAGCCTAGACACTCTCACAGTGAGCAAAAGAAAAGGGCATTCCTGGCAGTTTCGCCCCTGTCATTAGCTGCTTTCAGCAGCAGGGAAGCTGCCAAGGCTGTCACGTTCCCTGAAGAGCTGGAAATCATAAAAAGAAGTGCTTCAGTTTTGGACTGACCATAGTTCTTTGCAATGTGTTCATGGGATTTAGCACTTGTATTTAAAGGGGGGAAAAAAAAAAAAAGAGTTGGGTCTGATTCAGATCAAAACATTATTAAAAATAAAATTAAGTCTACAGCATGAAAATCCCGCTTTTTGACCAATATGGCTTCTGTTGATCACAGAGGGCTTTGAGGGCTCTCCACACAACTTCAGAAAAGAAGATGCTTCACCCCTGACTGCTAAGCAGCTACATTAACAGCAGAAAACATGAATTGCTCCAATTGCAAGAATGCAAAAACACACCCTAGGACACCGGGATAAGGAGTAATGGGGCAACAACACAATCTAATAGGGACAAAATAAAACGGAAGGTGCCGTAGACACTGCATTAAGCCCTACAGAAAGTCCGCGCCTTGGAGAGTCCACATCTTGGGGCTGGATCCTTGGAGTAGTTGTGCCGTTTTAATTCATGTTTTTACCATGACTGACATGACGTGGTCTTCATCCTGAGAAGAGAAGCCAAAGTACCCAGTCATTCAGGCAAATCAATAAATACATCATGGCAGTCGGCATAGGCGCAGCACCTCTGGGTGCAGTTTGGCCCCGCACCAACCACCCTCACCCAAACCCTCCCGTCTCCACAGTGCCCTTCTCTCTCACCTCGACGTGTGGAGGTTTGTGGCCAAAAATCCCACCTCGTCCATCGCTCTGAATGTTTTTTTTTTTTTTTCCTCCATCTCTGTGAAGCCGTGGGCGGCTGCTGCTGCTGTCGGATCCACACAGCCCCCATGCCACCCCAACGCCACCATTCCTGCACCTTTTCCTCCCTTCTCCCCTTCCCGGACCCTCCTTGTAGCCCTCATCTCCTTCCCGAGCACCACAATTGCTTTCCAGACCCAGTTTCGCTGTCTTTGTATCCAGTGTTTCCGACACCAACCATGGTGACATTGAACATGGGCCGCGGCGGGGTTTACCTGGTGGCCCCAAGATCATGGCAGGGCCTCCCAGGAAGCTCCCCCACAGGCCTCAGGCAAGCTCGATTTCACATTGAAATGATAATTTCATTATCTAAACCCAAAAGGGCAATTAGCGGCTGTTCCCTCAGCAGGGAAGCCGCGTTTGAGCTGCCCCCCCCCATGCCCCGCGCCCCTTCTCACGCAACCTCAGCGTGAGGCGCCGCGCCGCCATTACCGACCGCCCGCCCCCGCGGAACTACAACCCCCATCATGCCCCGCGGGCCGGCACCACCTGAGGCGGGAGGGCGGGAGGCGTCGCGGGGGCCGCCGGGAGTTGTAGTTCCGGCTGTAGAGCCGCGGCTGTGTCCGTGAACGGGCGGCGGGCGGGGAGCGAACTACCGGCGCCCGGGAGGAAGCGGGGGCGGCGGGGCCGGGGCCGGGAGCGGGGCCGCGGCCCGGGACCGGGATGCGGTGGCGGCCCGGGACGCTGCTTCGCTGCTTGGGGCGACACCATGCACCCGGCCGTGGCGGTGGGGCTGGTGTTCGGCGGCTGCTGCAGCAACGTGGTGTTCCTGGAGCTGCTGGTCAGGTGCGGGGCCGGGGAGAGGATTTGGAGGGGGTCAGAAGGAGGGGTTGGGGGCAGGGACGGGATCGGGGGTCGGGTGAGGGTCCCCGGGGCTGGGGGCCGGCAGGGTTTTCCCCACCGGCTTCAGGATTTGTGAGGGGAGGACGCGGCAGCGGTGCCAGGGGGTCTCCAGGAGATTGGGGTGGGGGGAGAGGATTTGGGGTGGTGGGGGGGCTGCCAGGGGGCACCCGGGGCTGGCACCCAGCCTGGGGCCGGCCCTGACGGGGTCTGCGGCCCCGGGGGGGTGCCCGGCCCCCCCCTCACAGCTTGGGGGGCAGCCACAGGCTCCAGGGCTCCTCATCAAGGTGCCAAGGGGAGCCCGGGTGTGGATTGGCAGGCCCTGGCCTTGTCCTGTCACTGTCTGATGGGTTTTGTGGGTGTTTTTGGGGGGCTGTCCCCCTCAACTTGGGCCCTCAGTCTGGTCCTGGTCACTTTGGGACACCTGGGATCTCCCGTCTCTGCTGACACACGGACCACCGCATCGGTCTGCACCTAAAGCATCCCCGCCACCCCTGCTCTCTGATCCCAGCACCTCATCCAAGTACCAGCTGAAATCCCAAGGAGAAGACATGCAGGAGCTGGCTAGGAGTCCCCTGGGATGGCAGGCAGGGCCGAGGGAACATCGTCCATCTGGAAATGTGATCTTCGGCAGCATCACGCGGCTGCAAAGCCAATGTGGTGAGGGCAAGGAGTCCTTTGTGGCTCTCGGAGCAAAGCCAAATTGCCAGGTTGCAGAGAGAGGAGGGCTGACGTTTGGGGCACGTCCGAGCGCTGCGTCACCTCCCTCACGCTGATGGAGGAAGGCTGGCATGGCTTGGAAAAGGTGATGGTCTGTTGGATTTGTTTTCAGGGCTGGTCAGCAAGCTGTGAAGGCAAAAGTCCTAGAGCTGACTGGAAAAAAGTAATGGTTGAACTGGTTCTATTTCTACAGTCATAGTAAGTCAGCTTGGAGCTGCATCCCCTGACAATTCAGCACTATGTTCACTTCAATCATGCCTAGGCTTTAGAAACTAGCAGTTAAAACCTGCCTTTACTTCCTCCCCACCCATCAGCATCCCAGATTGTTAAGAGAAAAAGGGAGTGCAAAAGAGAGCCTGACTCTTTAAGCCAGCAGCAGGGATATTTGCTTCGAAGTGGGATGCCAGGCCTCAGGTACCTTAACACAAGGTTGCACAATCACTCAGCAATCGCTGGAAAAATCAAGAAGCAGTTCCTGGAGGAAGAGACCTTGCCTGGCGAGTTGTCTTCCCTCTTGAGGATATTGCTCTAACCTCCACCTTTCCTGCCTGGTTTCTGCTGCAACATCATTGACGGAAGAGGGATGGGCCCCTTCGAGGTGAAGAAAGCTTTGGATTTGGCTTCTTGCTTTTCCTTGTAAGATGCTTGCAAGACACACTAGGCTTGCGTGTCCACCAGCCAGACCTCAGAACAGAAGCAAGCCGCTTAGCCCTACTCAAAAGGCTGCATTAGGTGTCTAAACCCCAGAAGGGATTTTGAGCAGCAAATCCTAGAAGTCCAATTGCAGATACCTACAAAAAGCTGCTTTTTACATACAAGTTTCTCTTAAACATTCCCTCTCATCTGCTTTAGAAATTCCCCTGTTCCTGACAGCTCAGTTCCTGTGCCCCTCTCTTGCCCTGTTCACCTTTGGTCCCTAAATTGGGGTAACACTGGTTATTTCTTTGGGTCTTGGTGTTGTCTAGAGGGAAAAAAATCCCTCTTGAAGATGAATCGTCCCATACCAAGCAAAAGTCCTGGAGCAGGGTCATAGGAAAAGGCAGTGACCAAACTGGCAGTCTAATGAGGAATAACAAAGGCGATTGGAAGAAATTTGCTCAGGATTTATGAGGAAAGGGTAAAGGAATGAGAGCTGTTTAGTCTAGAGATGCCTGAGGGCAGACAAAAGACTAAATGTGGGGAGAATGGCTGCAGAGAAGAGGAGATAAATTTTTCTGCTGGGCTCTGGAGGCAGAACAAGAAATAAAGGGCTTAAATTGCTGTGAAAGAGGTGTAAAGCAGGCTAAAACCCCAGGTTTGCTCCCTCTCAGTGTAGTGAAGTGGGTTCGTAAGAGAGCGAGCGAGCAGGAAAACTCCTTGTTGGAGGTTTTCATGAGTAAATTAAACAAGCCCCTGTCTGAATAACAGAAGGAGGCTTGGACAGGGCAAGAAACGTAGTCCAGTTCATCCCATTTTCCCTGTCTGGAGCAACCCAACCTGTTCCACTGGTGTCCTTTAATAGTTGTCCTTGAGGGTCTGTCTTCGAGCCGTGATCGCAGAATCGCAGAATGGCAAGGGTTGGAAGGGACCTCGGGAGATCATCTAGTCCAACCCCCCTGCTAAAGCAGGTTCTCCTAGAGCATGTTACACAGGACTTTGTCCAGGGGGGCTTTGAATATCTCCAGAGAAGGAGACTCCACAACCTCCCTGGGCAGCCTGTTCCAGTGCTCTGTCTGGCGTGTGCGTACAGGCCTGGTTAGAAAGCCCACGATCTGCTTTTTACCTTCTGAAACTGTGTCCTTGTGAGGTGCCTTCTCTGTAAAAATGGTTGAGGCTCTGCATGGTAGATCTCAGCGGGGTTTTATGGTGCAAATGGTGGTGGTGGGGGTGTGTTCTTCTGCAGGGGCCGTTGAAGGAATTGTCTATGAAATGTGGAGTCTTCTTAAGTGATGGACAGAAATCTTCCTTGGAGGAGTGATTTGGTTGTGTTGAATGAGAGTACTTGGCATCTGCAGTCTGTCTGAATGAGAGTAGTCAGCATCAACACGCCCCAGACTGATGCACAGAAATTGGGCTAGTCTGTCTGTGCTCTGCTGACGTGACCCAGAGCCCCACTCTGGCTGTTTCATCCCACCATCTCCTAGGGCTTCTAGACACTAAAAGCCCAGGGAATTCCATCCTAGGAGGCAGGGTGACAATTGCATCACGGTGTTTCTACATTGCTTTTGGAGGACTCTCTAGTTGGTTACAGCTAAAGCAGATCGTTGGTTGACATATCCAGCCTTCCTGTCAATTCTTTGAGGTCTTTCAGTGTGTTAGGATGGTGAGTCAAAGACACGGGCACATCCAGCCTGGGGCTTTTGGTTGTTTGTCTTTTTATTTTCAGTCAACAAGTAAACCTGGGTCAACACTTTACTGGTAACGTAAGGGCATATGTACAGCAAGTGACTGAATTCAAGGATCTGTGAGTTGGGAGGAAGTAAAGTCTAGTGAGTGGAAATAGTCTTGGTTTATTCCAAGTTCACACTTGCTTTCTGTTCTCTTATAGAGATAAGGTTTACAGTCCCGGAGCCTGGCCTCTGCCTCCAGTTCAGTATCTCTTCTCTTCCCCCAAGTAACTTTTCATAGAATCCCAGAATCACAGAATGGCAGGGGTTGGAAGGAACCTTGGGAGCTCACCCAGTCCCACCCCCCTGCCCAAGCAGGCTCACCCAGAGCAGGGGGCACAGGACAGCGGCCAGGTGGGGGTTGAATATCTCCAGAGAAGGAGACTCCACAGCCCCCCTGGGCAGCCTGGGCCAGGGCTCCAGCACCCTCACACTCAACAAGTTCTTCCTCCCGGTCAACTGGAACCTCTTCTGCTTCAGTTTGTGCCCATGGCCCCTTGGCCTGGCGCTGGGCACCACTGGGACGAGTCTGGCTCCATCCCCGTGATCCCCACCCTTGAGATATTTGTACGTGGTGATGAGGTCCCCTCTCAGCCTTCTCTTCTCCAGGCTGAACAAGCCCAGCTCCCTCAGCCTTTCCTCACAGGGGAGATGCTCCAGTCCCCTCATCGTCTTTGTAGCCCTCCTCTGACTCTTTCGAGGAGTTCCTCATTCTTCTTGAATCGGGGAGCGCAGAACTGGACACAATGCTCCATGTGGGGTCTCACCAGGGCAGAGTAGGGGGGGAGGAGAACCTCCCTCACCCTGCTGGCCACACTCCTCTTGATGCACCCCAGGATGCCCTTGGCCTTCTTGGCAACAAGGGCACCCTGCTAGCTCATGGTCAGCTTGTCATCCACCAGGACCCCCAGGTCCGTCTCAGCAGAGCTGCTTCCCAGCAGGTCAGCCCCCAGCCTGTACTGGTGCATGGGGTTTGACCTCCCCAGGTGCAGCACCTGACACTTGCCCGTGTTGAACTCCGTCAGGTTCCTCTCCGCCCAGCTCTCCAGCCTGACCAGGTCCTGCTGAATGGCAGCACAGCCTTCCAGTGTGTCAGCCACTCCTCCCAGTTTGGTGTCATCAGCGAACTTGCTGAGGGTGCATGCTGTCCCCTGTCCCCTTTTGAACCTTTTAACCTTGTTGCACAGCAGGGATTGAAGTCTCATGAATAAATAAGCTCTGAAAAATGTGAAAATTGGGGGGGGGGGGGGGGGGGCGGGGTGGTGCCGGCCCTGTGGAAAACACAGAGAGATGATGTCCTTTCCTGGTGCTGTTTGGTGGCAGCCATGTGCCAGAGCTCTGCCTTTAACCAGAGCACTGATGCATTTTCTGAGATGTCCTGGGGAGGTGACAGAGGAGATTTTGGAGGAGACCAGACCTTTAGCTCAGCTATCCAGGTGACAGCTTGGTTATTCCTGTTCTCTGGTGCATCCCTCAGCTTGCGTTCTGCAAAACTGTGTCCCAGCCTCTACCTACTTGTGATAGCATGTTGCGTGAGCAAGCTGCATGCTTGTGCAGCAGGGTGGGGATCAGGACTCAGCAGCATGCAGCTTCTCCATCAAGTCCTTGGTTTTGGTTTCTGTCTTGCATCAGAGAAAGGAGAAGCACTTGCTCAAATTCCTCTGTCTCCCACTGCAAATAACAGCAAGCTTTCTGATTATCTGACATGTCCCAGCCTCCTCTGAGCCCACAGTGGACTGTGTGCCTCCCAGGAAATCCTCTCTTGCTCCCGGTAAGCTTCTTAGGAAGGAGGCAGAGTCTGCAGCAGGCATGTCCACTAGGAATGGGTGAGCAACGTGCAGGGAGTGTTTGTTTAATGTCAGGCTGTTACGGGCTGTCTTACCCCGCTGTGTAATTCCTCGTCCCTCAGAACAAACACACGAGGTTGATTTGCTCAAAGGTGGCATCATTTCTGCTGCAAAGGTAGCGATAACCGCTTGGGTCTCGCTGGGAGGACAAAGATGCTCAGCTAAGAGGGTCTCTTTCCAGGTCAGACACTATTTTGTGGATTTTGATACCTTGTGGGGTTCGAAAACTTCAGTGCAAAACATGTGTCACGTTAGCAAGCTCCTTGGCTTGCCTGCCTATCGTGTGGCATTTAAATGCCACAACCTTTTTGGGCTCCCACGATGAGCTGTTGTATGTTCCTTCTTGAACCTACACAGCAAATGCAGGAGGACAGAGCGCTAAAGCTTGCTGGGTAAATTGAAAGCAGGTCCGAGCTCATGTTCCCGTGTTCTGGGGATGAGGTACAAACAGAACCATGGACACTATGGCTTGCTCTGCAGGCATGGACCTGACCTCGGTCCTTCCCTCATGCAGTGGAAATAAAGGCTATTGGAAATCCTGCTGCCTTCCTCCTAGGTGGACTCATTGTTTCACCTGGCCTCTAACAAACACAGCAGCTTGCAGGCAGGGAGAGAGCCCTGTCAAAACCACTTCCCCGTGAGGAAGAGGGAGATCCAGCTTCAGTATGGTCATGTCGGTGCTTGATGTTGCTCATTCAGATCCTGTACCCTTGGCGGGATGTTATACAGACCCATGAGATGTGACCAGTTTCCTCTTTCGCTTCCTGCCCCAATTCACCAGGTGCCCCGTGATGGGGGTGGCTGCTCACTTCCTCTTTGGAATTGTTTGAGGAAGGGATTGCTGCACATGTATCTACTTCCCCCAGGAAAGTATTTAACAAGGGCAATGTGAGAACCTGGACAACTAAAGCGGTGAAGCCCCTCCAGGTTGATGCTGGCTCTGGGATTAGGAGCCGTTAGCCTCTTCTTATTGGAGCCCAATGCAGTGTTTGTTCTCCGTGGCATTGCTCTTATGCTTGTCTTTCTTCTCCATGCCTGCAGGCAGTTTCCAGGATGTGGGAACATAGTGACATTCTCCCAGTTCCTGTTTATTGCGGTGGAAGGCTTTATCTTCGAAGCCAACTTTGGGAGGAAGAGGCCAGTCATACCAATAAGGTACAGTTGATCTGCACACTTTTGCTAGGCACGAATTGACTGGCTATCTATTATCTCAAGAAGTGTTTAATAAAATGGCTTATCCGTTTATCCTGTCGAAATCCCATCCGTTCTGCGGCATTTGCAAAGCCTCATTGAGAACCTGTCATGCCTGATAAAATATGAACTCCTCGTTTATCGAGAATTCTTAATAGGAAATTGCCATCACATACTTTCCTGTCCAAGAAACAGTATTTTGCGCAGTTAAGAGTTTGAAGAGCTGACTGTCTTTCTGGGGCTTGGTGCAGTGGGTGTGGGAGGGAGAGGTTTACTGGAAAGCCAGCCACATTCACTTTTGCATTTCTTCATCAGGGCTGATCTTGTCCTGGCAATAGCCTGGCATGCTCATGCTCTCCTCCCTGGTACTCAGTGGCTGACGTGAAGTGAGGAGGTTTTGTGGGGCTCCTTAGCAGACTCCCTAGCCCGTGGCAAAACAGCACTGTGCTGAGTGCGTGGGACAGGGATCCTCATGACAGAAAGTTGAGGGCAAGTTTAGTGCCATTCATGGCTGCTTCTGGGATTAGCACAGCCTGAGCCAGTGCAGGTCGGCCTGCTTCCAGTTCTAAGGACTTCCCTGCTACATCCAAAGTGGATTGACCTCCTTGTTAGTCCTTGTCACAGACCCAAGAGCTAGGTGGGCTCCTGCACAGCTCCAGACCTTGCAACCTGTAATCTGTTCCCAAGGTGTCTCCCAGCATCCCAGGGAGGTACATGCACAGCTATCAGCTGGGTTTTTTTGTGTTTGTGTTTCAGGTACTATTTCATCATGGTGGCCATGTTCTTCACCGTCAGTGTGGTGAATAACTATGCCCTGAACTTAAATATCGCCATGCCGCTGCACATGATCTTCAGATCAGTGAGTACTGCCATACCATCCCTTTCCTCCTCCTGTGACATCTCTTCCCATCGTCTCTGCAAGCACTGGCCCTTGGTGTGTGTGTCCTGCCACCCTCTCTTCCCCTGAGGGCACCAAAATCCTGTGCAAATACTAAACTCCAGTTAACTTGTGCGGAGAGCAACCTTGCTCTGAAGGCTCAGCTCCAGTTCTCACTTTCACAGTGTTGATCATTCAACTTAATGGACAGAAACTGAGGCTCAAACAGCCTTCGTATTTCCAAAGGTGATGGGGAAGTAACACTGCCAAAACCAAGCCCAGACTCCATCTGTCAGCCCTGGATGGACTGAATTGCTGGCCAAAGACACCCAGCTTTCCCTTCCACCACACAGCTACACCAAGTGGTTCGTGTCCTAGTGTAGGTGGCTTGGTTAAACACCCCAGGTCAGAGAGTGTGGATTTGGCCTAGTTCTACCTGCACGGTTACTGCATACGTCTTTGCTTTGGAAAATGCTATTAAAATGCATCTTCACTCAAGTGTAGGTGAGTGTCAGGCTAAAAACATCTGTTAAAACCAAGAAAAAAGGAACCCCAGCTGTTGGGAATAACAAAATCTGCTGGGCAGATGTGCTGGGTGGGGGCCGTTCTCCCATAACACGTCATGGGGTTGAGATACCTGAAGTCAGGAGAGGTTAAAAAGAAGAAAAACAGGCAACACTCTAGGAGACCTGTCCCACCTTAACCATGAGGGATGGTTCTTGTATTGCAGCCCTGCAGTCAATCTATGGAGCCACGCTCCTGTTCCCAAATAAAACCACAGCATTTTGGCCACGTTCTGGTCTGCAGCACGCACTGAGCGTCATGAGTGGGCCAAAAAAGGGGAAGGCCCACTGGCCAGAAGATCCTAGCAGCCTGTTTGCCCCAGTGTCCTTGTTCCTGAGCCACCCAGCTCAGCTTCTCCCCTCCTCGTAGCTGAAGTGAGACTCATAGAATTGTTTAGGTTGGAGAAGACCTTTAAGATCATCAAGTCCAACTGTTAACCTAACCCTGCCATCCCACCACTAAACCATGTCCCTAAGCACCTCATCTATCCTTCTTTTAAATACCCCCTGGGCAGTCCCTTCCAGTGCTTGACAACCCTTTCTGTGAAGAAATTATTCCTCATACCAAACCTAAACCTCCCCTGGCACAACTTGACGCCATTTCCTCTCATCCCCACCCTGTTGTTCTCCCTGATCCTGTTCTGGCATTTCTGTTGGTGTTTTGCCATTAGCTGTATTGAGTTTGCAGTGTTTCTCTGGGGTGGGCATCCCAGTCTGGGGAAGTTTGTCATGCTGAACTTTATTTTGTTTTTCTCCTCTCTTCTTTCCCAGGGTTCTCTCATAGCAAGCATGGCTCTAGGTATCATCATTTTGAAGAAAAGGTAAATCACAAGCCTCTTTCTTATATCATCAGGGAATGTTCTGCCGCTGACTTAATCCTGACTGGTGTTTAGTACCCTCCCCTTTCCTGTTAAATATTCGTGTTTTACTGATGGGGAAACTGGGACACACAGGTGTGCCTGGACTAGAGGCTGGAATAGTTCCCTCTTCTACATTTCCACCGCCCCTCACTCCATTTAAGGCAAGCATGGACTGAAAAGAGAGATTTTATGCATGACTCCAGCCTTCTGTGTTAGCTTTTTTCTTTCCTCTTACTTCTCTGAGGCCAGTACTGCTCCTGATAGATGGATATAATGGGTCTGGCTGGGACAGAGTTAACTTTATAGCAGCCCATGTGGTGGTGTGTTTGGGATTTGTGGCTAAACCAGTGTTGATAGCACACTGATGCTTTGACAGTTGCTGAACAGTGTCAAAGCTCTCTGGTTTTCCCACTCTGCCCCCTGAGCAAGTAGGCTGGGGGTGGACAAGAGGTTGAGAGGGGATACAGCTGGGACAACTGGCCCAAAATGGCCAGAGGGATGTTCTATGCCAGATAATGTCGTGCAATGCAATAGAAACCAGGGTAGAGGAAGAAGGGGGTTTGAGGGGAGTGGTGGCCAAGGTGGCCATGCTTATGGGAGGTGGTGAGTGATTGCTTTTGCATTGGGTTTGTTGGTTTTTCCCCCCCTCACCTATTAAACTCTTTAGCTCAACCCATGAGCTTTCTCATTCTTGCTCTTCTAGTTCAGTCCCCCATCCCACGAGGTTGGGGGAATGAGCGAGTGGTTCTGTAGGTGCAGAGATCCACACTGGATCTGGCTTTGATCTGAGAAGGATCCTTTGCCACGGGCAAGAAGATCTTGGTCCAAATGCTTTTTTTTTGTTGCATTTGGAGGCAGTTGGCCTTCCCTCCCAGCAATGTCCAATGTTAATGAGTATATGCCCATCACTCCAAGTTCACACTGGTGTAATGGGGCAAAATGCAGTGCAAGGGAGCAGTAGATGAACAACGTGAGGCTGGGCTCGATCACTGACATCTGTCTTCTCCTCTGTGCAGATACAGCATATTTAAATACACGTCCATAGCCCTGGTGTCCCTGGGGATCTTCACCTGCACTTTCATGTCTGCAAAGCAAGTGGTAAGGATTGGAAAGGGCCTGAGGTCATACCTGTGAACCTTATTGACAGGAGGAGCTGCTGTGAGCACCTTCATCAGCAATTCCCTTTGCCTGACTATTACTGGGGAGACAAGAAGCCTCCTAGCTCTAGATCTGCTCCCCAAAAGCTCTTGTTCCTGGTCTCATTTTCCTGTGGTTTGGAGGGAAAGGGACACACACATATGCATGTGATTTAACTTAATTACAGATGCCTTTTATTCTGTGTTGTTCAGGTTGCTTTTTGCTGAGAATACACCATTTTTTATTTTTTTTTTGCCACAGCTGGAAGCTGTTTTCTCTTGCCCTTACTGCAGTGTGCTGCAGTTAGGAGCAGGTGAATCTTAAACAAAACTCAGCCATCCTAAATCTTTGCTCTTTTTATCCCAGAAGTGATTGTTGGCTTACAGGCTAAATTTTTCCAGACCTGTTGTCATCCAGCGTGACTTTCTGTGACCCTTGAAATAAAGTGCATGTGTTTGGACAACAGGAGGGAATGAAGAAAATCCATGTGCAACGCCACTTTGGGCTTTTCCTGGGTCAGCACCCACAGCCTGATCTTGTCAACTGAAGACAGAAAAATGGCGTAAAGTGGCGGTCAAGTGAAAACTGGGTGCACTTAATCCAGCTCTGAGAGATTGGAAAGAAACAGGGCTGTCAGATCTCCGAGTTCCCCATCACTGAACAGCTATGTATACTCTTAGGGTGTCTAGGAAGGTCTGTGCTACATGGCCTTGCTCTGTATTAATCCAGATTAACTCTGAGCAGGCGTGGGGCTTTGGTATAGTATGGACAGTTGTGGCAAAGGTGAGTAATCAAATTTGCCCTAAATCACAGTAAAAGAGAGTTGAGCCAAGTCATGCTACCTAGCGTTTTACACTTGGCTAACAGCATCTACAGGCCTGGCTTTCTCAATCTCTTGACCGCAAGCCAGAGCACTGGTTTTAGTCCCTGACTGGGGCTTGCCCAGAGCTCTTGTTCTTTCCTGCACGCCCACCTCTGAGATGGGGACAGAGGGACCTGCCAGTGGGCTGTCTGCGGGAGGTCTCTAAGTGGCACTGATTATTTTTGTGGTTGAAGGGTTCTGTCTCTGGCCAAGGCAGGGCATTTCCTTCAGAAAAGCTACTTTCTTGATCAGGCGTTTCCACTTTGGCTGGAATCTGGTGCATTCCCTGAAGCAGAGTGGAAAGCAAAGTGGAAAACAAAGCTATGTTCAGCCAGGAAAGCAACTCTGGAGAATGTGAGACCTTGGATGCTCTTTGCTTTATGGGCTTGCTTGGAACACAACACACAAACCAAGAGTGAGGTACAGGCAGGTCTGAATGAGCTTCAGGGCCATGGGAGCTCACGGTGACTGTGTTGTGTCTCCCTCCACCAGGCATCTGACTCCAGCTTAAATGAAGAGGACGGACTCCAGGTTTTCTTGTGGTGGCTGCTAGGTATGTGAGTGCCACATCTCCAGCCGACCTTGCTGGGATACTGGCAAGGTTCAGCTCCCTGATGTCCTTCGCCATGTGGGTTACACAAAACGTGGTGGGAGTCCCCGCGCTGAGGTTAAGTTGTACTGAGCATCTAGTAGATGCTGATTTGCAAAAAAATGGGGTTTTGTGGCTCTCGTTAGCTGCTTTGTGCAAGGAGATGCTCTTCATTTGGCCAATGACTTAAATACGGCACCTAAGGGGTTTCTGCAAGGTACTGGCTTAGTGACAGAGTGAGACTACAGTCAGGCATGTTTGCAGATAGCTTCTTGATTTCCCTCTGCAAAAGCAGCCCTACCTGATGTATCTGATGCTGTGAACTATGCTGCAGAGAGGGAGAGGGGCTGTAGCTGGTTCAGGTGTTCATTCAGCACAGGATTTCATGGGGGAGTCTTTACAGTCTGGCACTTGAGTCTATTTTTGTGCCTCCAACCTAAATTTATTGGTGGCTTTTCAGGGAAACTGGGATTGTTGTATTGTCAATAGTGGGAAACAACTGGATCCCTGGTATCCCAACAACTCTGCTTGCCAGTGCTGAGTCTCTCTTTAAAGAGAAGATCTTTTCAGAAGTCTCTTGGCATCACAGCCTTTGTAAAGATACCCCTGTCCTCAAGACCGCTATCAATTTTCTGCCCATCTTATCGAGTCTGGCTGCTTTGCCTCTTTTCATTGAAAGCCAAATCAAGGGAGTCGTCAAGCTGTTTGACTTGAGCTATGCCATCCCTGAGCAGCGTTGCAAGGCTGTGCTTCTGTTCTAGGTGTTGCTGCACTCACTTTCGCCCTCCTCATGTCTGCCAGGATGGGGATTTTCCAGGAGATGCTGTACAAGCAGTTTGGAAAGCACTCCAAAGAGGCCCTTTTTTACAATGTAAGTCACCATATCTTTTCTGTTGCTTCTACTGGGCAGATAGATCTGCTAAGAGAGTCCCTTCCCCTCCCGCCCCGCACTCAACACAAATCCAAAGGATCGCACGCTGCAAGGCAGGAGCAGTGAAGAGCGTGCTCTCATCCAGACGTGTGAGGCTGGTTTCCCAGGATGGGAAGTGGGGTGGGTTCACACAATCTGTTGACATCATGTCTTTACTTTTCTCTCCAGCATGCGCTACCGCTCCCTGGCTTTCTCCTCCTTGCCCCAAACATCTACCACCATGCAGTCCTCTTCAGCCAGTCTGGTGAGTGTTGCACGGATGGATCCTTGCTCTCGTACCCTTCTGGAAAACGCTGTAGGAAGCTTTCAGTCCAGCAGTTGCGCACGTCAGACTTGTTGTCTTGGATATTCGAGCCCTTTGAATTTTCAGGTTTAGTAGGAAGCCAAAAAAACCACCCCACACTGTCTTGGGCACATTGTCTGACCTCTTCCTCATGGTAGGCCAGATGCCAGCATGCTTGGACAAATGGTGAGTGGTGACTGCTGAGAGCCGGGCCCTGGGCAGGTGACCGTTTGGTGGGCGCTTGCAAAGCAAAGCTGTGAGTTACTGCTTGGATCACTGGGGTTAAAACCCAAGCTTCGCACTAAAACGCACACGCGTACGCCTGTCGGGCCCAGCCAGATTGCTCATCCAGCCACCTTGAGCTATACATCTGCTGAAGTTTAATAGTAAAATGCACCAGGTTTTTCAGTGCCAGAAAACTTCCTCTGTTCTGATCCCCATTTTGTGAAACCGGAGGGATCTTTGCTGGTAGGTTTGCTGGTTCTTTAATTCCCTCAGGGTACAGGGCATATTTGCATGCATAGATCACTTTAATCATTAATATTGCAAAGTATTTCTAGCATGCTCCACCCTCTCAAGAAAAGCATGAGGTAGGTGACCCCTGGGGAAAGGAATATGGGAGTTAAAAAATGGAGTAACAGGACCAAACCCTCAACCACAGGTGTAAACGTGGACCTGTTGGCTTTCGTTTTGCTGGTGCTACGCAGGCTTTCCCCCGCTAGCGCTGTCAGCCTCTCAGAGCCACACAGTTGATTCATCCAGTTTTACTAGGAGGGCAGCCCTGACACAAGAAAGCAAGACAGAGCTTTTCTTTTAATGTCTTTTTTTTTCCTTAGCCTACTTCTTCCTCCATCTCCACTTCTTCCCTATGGAAGCCCAAGCGTAAATATGTGCAAACTCTCTTGTAATTGTCATTTATCACGGTACGAACGAGATAACTCTCCATGTGGAGCAGAATCCAAATGTGCCCACACCTTGGTCTGCCTAGTGCAGCAATGGCCTCCTGAAGCTGTGGCATGTCCTGGACCACGGTCAATCGTGGACAGGAGAGAGACACCTCTCCTTGCACCTTCTTTAAGCAGTAGCAGGGCAGTGACCTTGCTCCATCCTTTCTCCCCGCAGAGCTGTTCCAGGTCCCAGTGATCGGGCTGACCCTGCCAATCATGTGGTTCTACCTCCTCATGAACGTCATCACTCAGTATCCTTTCAAAGCTCAGCTTGAGACACGCTGCTGAGATGGCAGTGGGGTGGGAGAGGAGGAATGGGGCGGGGGTGCCGAGTCCTTGGCGTCTTCCCTGCACTTGGGAGCTGATATTTGCCTAACTTGGAAAATACAGAGTGGAATTTAAGCTGGGGCTTACGGTTTTTTCCAGGGTGTCTGAAATCTGCCACTATATTCCCAAGGACAGGTTAATTGGTATGAACTCATGGAGGTTTTGCTATCCAGCTCTAGGGAGATGGGACAGATCAGGGGCTACTTGTAACATACCAATGTGTAGAGTCTTCCAGGCAGAGAGGAGGGCAAAAAGACCTGGGGGTGTTGGTTAACAGGCAGCTGAATATGAGCCAGCAGGGTGCCCAGGTGGCCAAGAGGGCCAACAGCATCCTGGCTTGTATCAGGAGTGGTGTGGCCAGCAGGAGCAGGGCAGGGACCGTGCCCCTGTGCTGGGCACTGGGGGGGCCGCCCCTTGAATGCTGGGGTCAGGGTTGGGCCCCTCCCTCCCAGAAGGACCTGGAGGGGCTGGAGCGTGTCCAGAGAAGCACAGCGGAGCTGGGGAGGGGTCTGGAGCCCCAGGCTGCTGGGGAGCGGCTGGGGGAGCTGGGGGGGTTCAGCCTGGAGCAGAGGAGGCTGAGGGGAGCCCTCATCGCTGCCTACAACTGCCTGAGAGGAGGGGGGAGCCGGGGGGGTCGGGCTCTGCTCCCAGGGAAGGGGCGATGGGACGAGGGGCAACGGCCTCAAGTTGTGCCAGGGCAGGGTGAGGTTGGGCCTGGGGAACAATTCCTTCCCCAAAGGGCTGTCAGGGGCTGGAAGGGGCTGCCCAGGGATTTGTAGTGAAGCTGTTGACCGCTGTAGAAATGCTGATCAGAAGGGAATTTTATTCCCTCTGGAACCAGACTGGGGCTGTCCATTGCCCAGTCCTTTTCATTCCTGAAGGCCTGCCCAGGTGTCCTCCCTCTTCATCCCCAATGCCCCCTTACCTCCGCCCACCCAGATACGTCTGCATCCGAGGCGTCTTCATCCTCACCACGGAGTGCACCTCCCTCACCGTCACGCTGGTGGTGACACTGCGCAAGTTCGTCAGCCTCATCTTCTCCATCCTCTACTTTCACAACCCCTTCACGGCCTGGCACTGGCTGGGCACCACCTTCGTCTTCGTGGGGACTCTCATGTACACGGAGGTGTGGAACAGCCTCGGGCCCTTCCTGGCCCGCTGGAGGAAGAGGCCGAAGGCGGAGTAACAGCCGGGGACTCTCTGCAGGGACCTTTTTATTGTTTTATAGAGCAGAGCAGCAGGGAATCCCCCAGAGGGGGGTTGTTTTTATAACACGGGGGAGGTGTTGGCTGTGCCAAGCTCCTGAGAAAGGTGGAGCCTCCGCTGGGAACCTACCCAAAATGGATCATGGAGAGACGATACGGTTATTTTTGCAAGGTTGCATTTTTTTTATGCAACACCTTTTGCTTCCAACCTCTCCCCCTGTTTTGTTGGGTTTGTTTTTTTTTTTTTTTTTTTCTTTTGAATAACCCTTTTTAAGTAATGTAAATGCTGACCCAGTTCTCTGTTAGGAGCCCAATCGTGTTGTGGTGCTGTTTTCCACTCCTCCTGGCTTTGATGAGCTGGCCCCTGAGCTTGTTTGGTGCCGTCCTTTAATCTCCAGGTGGCCGTGGCGGATGGCTGAGCCCTGGGGAACTGCTGTTTGTGCAGCAGGTTGCTGGTTACACTGGAAATGTGAGTCCTTGTCGCCTGATCCTACCGCCTGTGCTGGGAGGCTGTCAGAGCTGTAGCTAGAGCCTTCCAGTCTTGCCCAGTAGATCCTCCACTGGGGAATGGCTCAGGAGGGGCTGATTCCCAAGCCACCGAGCCCCCATCACTAGTAGCAGGGCCTAGTTGGGAGCCTGAGGAAACCAAAAAAGGGTGATGCTGAGGGGACAGAAAATGCCACTGTGTCACCTTCGCAGCTTTCTCAGGGAGACAAAGTGCTGTTGAGGCTTCACCAAGTCCTCTGATACATCACCAGCCAGAGGGTGTCAGGGGTTCCTCCTGCTTTGCTTAGGTCCTCAGTACAGGTCACTTTTCAGTCGCTTCCTACTTTTTCCCTCATTACAAGCGCGTTCAGTCGGCTTCTTTACCAGCAGGCAGCTGCAAGGAACTGCGCCGAGCCCCTGGTGCAGCCCCCCAGGATCCAGCCCAACCTCAGGGTTCAAAAGATGCCAAGAAACTTCAGAAGGGCCAGTACAGCTGAGCTTATTTCTGCTGCTGGGGAGGGCTGGGTTTATACTCTCCCTTCACCCAGTTCTCCTCTTTTCATCTCTTCTCCCTCATCAGCTTCGCTCGTGGCATTTCTGCATCATCGTGGCACCCACCCGGCGTGGGAGCGGTGTCCCCCGGTGTCACCCCTCAGCTGGGGCAGGGTGGGCTGCGAGAGCTTTGGGTCTGCACCCCCGTGCATGCAGGCAATGCCTCTCTCCCAGCAAGGTGAGGAGCAGCAACCACGGCTCTCCTGAGGAGCTGCTCGGTGTTGGGCAGAGCGAGGGTTAGCACGTGGATGTCTCGGTCTCGGAGCAGCGGGGAGCAGGGTTTTGTGCTGCCTCAGTTTTCCTGGAGCACCTTGTTCCCATCGTCGTGATGCTGTCCCTGCTCAGCTGTGGTAATTAAGGCACCCGGCGATGTCAACCTGATTCACACCAAGCTTGGCCAAGTGAGGACTCTGTTATTCCTTCACCCAACATCCCGATGGCTTCCACAACCCCTCCAAACCTTAAACCTGTGCTCGTGGTGGGGTAACCCCAGCTGGCAGCAAAGCCCCACTGGACTGGACCGGGGCCGGGGGGGATAGGAAGAGCAAAACCAAGAAAATCTGTGAGTAAAGATGGTTTAATAGCAAAGGAAAGAGGAAGGGGAAAAAAACCCAAACCAAGGATGGTTTAATAGCAAAGGAAAGAGGAAGGGGAAAAAAACCAAACCAAGGATGGTTTAATAGCAAAGGAAAGAGGAAGGGGAAAAAACCCAAACCGAGGATGGTTTAATAGCAAAGGAAAGAGGAAGGGGAAAAAAAATGAACCAAGGATGGTTTAATAGCAAAGGAAAGAGGAAGGGGAAAAAAAACAAACCAAGGATGGTTTAATAGCAAAGGAAAGAGGAAGGGGGAAAAAAACCAAACCAAGGATGGTTTAATAGCAAAGGAAAGAGAAAGGGGAAAAAAACCAAACCAAGTGATGCGAAGGCAAGACTCGCCGTCTCCCACCATTAGGCCTAAGCTCAGCCGGTCCCCAGCTGCCGTTCCAACACCTCCTCCCCTGTCTTTATTGCTGATCATTACCTGTATCAGCCATCTCAAATATGCCCCTTCCCAGCTTCTCACCCACCCGTGGCTTAATCATTGGTGTGGGGAAAACCAGGAAAGGCTTGATGCCGTGCAAGCGCTGTGACACTGGTTGTCAGTGGGATTGTAGCCACAAATTTGAAGCCCAGCACCCTATGGGCCGCTGTGGAAGAAGTCAACTCCATCCCAACCAGAGCCAGGATGAAGCTGACGGGACCTGCAGCTCGCTCCTTCCTCAGATGCCAAAGGGTTTGGTTTTTTTTCTCTTCTGGTTTTGATTTTTTTCTGAACCTGCGAAAACCTCTCATACGTTGAGTGTCAGGCATGGGATGTTGCCAAGGATTTTGTAGACGGAGAAACCCGTTTCCCAACACCCCAGTGCAGCCCAGCTCTCACTTCCAGCTCTTTGCGCGGGCTCCAGGGAGGACCCAAGAGAAGCAAAACCTTTAAAACTCATCTTGATCTTCAGAGCTATTCCCACGGAGCTTCAGCTGGGACAGGGAGGCAGGGGAAGGCAACACAAAATCAGCATGAAAGCATCGGGGACGCTGAGTAAGGGGTGGGGTTCATCAAAGCTTAAAAGGTGCCGGGGTCGTGCCGAGCCGAAGGCAGGAGCCCCGGTCGTGGTTGGGCAGTGGTCGCTGCAGCCCGGGCCGGGGATTTAGCAAAGCAGAAGCTGAGTGGGTGCCCGAGTGTAACAAACTGTACATAGCCCAGGCGTTCCATCGCTCTTTGCATACGTGCATGTTGTCCCCCATTTCTGTGTGATGCTGGGGGATGTTTGGGGGGGGGGGGGCTCTTTTTTTTTTTTTTTTTTTAAACCATGTGCTGTACTTGGTCTTCACTCGAACCAGGGCTCAACGATGGGTTATTATTTGTTGTTGTCAGGGGTATTTTTTTTTTTTTTAACTTTACTGTGTGATCTGTGTGGTTCTGAATATTTATAATCGCTGCCCTTCTTGCTGTAGGAGAGCGGGTGAGCTTGCCCAGTTGTGAGATGGAGGAAAAGTCCGTGCCAAAGGGCCCCATTAGCCCTGAATCCAGGGCTCCCCCCCCCCCCCCCCAAAACGGGGCTACCGATTTGTTTGGGTTGAACGTTTGCTGTAGCCGTAACACCACCTATTTTTTAGCAGAGGCTGGAAAAGTGGGCGAGCCAAAATACTTTTCGATCAGTGGTCTGGATTTACAGAGCTTTTGGGTCGGCTGGTTGCGTTTAGGGTGACGTTTTTGTTGTTGTTTTTTTAAAAACCAAAAATAAATAGCTGTCGTCTTCAAAGTACGTCGCTGGTCTTGTTTCTCTTTTCACGTTGGTGGTGATTGGCAAATTAATTGGGGCTCTGAAGTCGACGCACAATTTCTCCTGCCTTTAATATGAGAGAAGGGAGGAAAGACTCAGCCTTTGGTTGGGAAAGACCCAACCATCTCCCTCCTCTGAGCCGCCCCAGGAGCACTGCGGAGTCCTAGGTGTCCCTGAAGGCCAGCACCCCCGTCCTTGCCCACCACGCCATCTGGCTCCCCAAACATGGCCTGGGCTCCCCAGTTGTGTCCCCTAGGGCTTGGTGACATCGCTGAGCGAAGCCAGGCTCTCCTACCCGGACAGCACGTCCCCGTCTGCCGTGCTCCAGCCCCACGTTAGCCCCTGGCTGCTTCCATGGGGTGAGAAGCTGCTGCTCCTCAAATCCCACCGTGCCCCTCTCACAGAATCACAGAATTGCAAAGGTTGGAAGGGACCTCGGAAGATCATCTAGTCCAACCCCCCTGCTAAAGCAGGCTCTCCTAGAGCATGCTAGACAGGACTTCGTCCAGGCGGGCTTTGAATATCTCCAGAGAAGGAGACTCCACAACCCCCTGGGCAGCCTGTTCCAGTGCTCAGTCACCCTTAGAGTAAAGAAGTTCTTCCTCCTATTCAACTGAAACCTCTTATGTTTCAGTTTGCACCCGTTGCCCCTAGTCCTGTCACTGGACACCACTGCAAACAGACTGCTTCCGTCCTCTTGACTTCCGCCCTTAAGATATTTGTAGGTGTTGATGAAGTCCCCTCTCAGTCTCCTCTTCTTCAGGCTGAACAAGCCCAACTCTCTCAGCCTTTCCTCCTAGGGGAGATGCTCCAGACCCTTTATCATCCTCGTTGCCCTCCTCTGGACTCTTTCTAGGAGTTCCTCATCTTTCTTGAACTGGGGAGCCCAGAACTGGACACAGTGCTCCAGGTGGGGTCTCCCCAGGGCAGAGCAGAGGGGGAGGAGAACCTCCCTCGACCTGCTGGCCACACTCCTCTTAATACACCCCAGGATGCCATTGGCCTTCTTGGCACCAAGGGCACACTGCTGGCTCATGGTCAGCTTGTCATCTACCAGGACTCCCAGGTCCCTCTGGGCAGAGCTGCTTCCCAGCAGGTCAGCCCCCAGCCTGTCCTGGTGCCTGGGGTTCAACCTCCCCAGGTGCAGCACCCAACTCTTGCCCTTGTTGAACTTCATCAGGTTCCTCTCCGCCCAACTCTCCAGCCTGTCCAGGTCCCGCTGAATGGCAGCACAGCCTTCCGGCGTATCAGCCACTCCTCCCAGTTTGGTGTCATCAGCGAACTTGCTGATGGTGCACTCTGTCCCCTCATCCAGGTCATTGATGAACATGTTGAACAACACTGGGCCAAGTACCGAGCCCTGGGGAACTCCACTAGCTACCAGCCTCCAGCTGGACTCTGCCCCGCCGATCAGAACCCTCCTCCTGGTTCATGGCACAAGGCAAAGGCACCTACACCGAGGGTGAGCGTCAGGCCTGCGGTGCCAGCAGGCTCACGGGGGGGGGTGGCTGTTCCCCTCCCTCCCTGCAGCTCTAAGCCAGGACCACCCGCTTCATCCAGCCCTGTCAGCTGCGGTTCCTCCTAAAGGGGCATGGAACCGAGACCTGGGGGGATGCGGGAGGTGCTGGGGGCATGGAACCGAGATCTGGGGGGGATGGAGGAGGCACAAGGGGCATTGAATGGAGACCTGGGGGGATGCGGGAGATGCAAGGGGCATGGAACCAAGATTTGGGGGGACATGGGAGGCGCAAGGGGCATGGAACTGAGATTTGGGGGAGATATGGGAGGTGCAAGGGGCATTGAACTGAGATTTGGGGGGATGCGGGAGGCACGAGGGGCATTGAACGGAGACCTGGGGGGGATGGAGGAAACGCAAGGGGCATTGAACCGAGATTTAGGAGGATGCGGGAGGTGCAAGGGGCATTGAACAGAGACCTGGGGGGATGCGGGAGGCATAAGGGGCATGGAACCGAGATTTGGGGGGATGAAGGAGGCATAAGAGGCATGGAACCGAGACCTGGGGGGGATGTGGGAGGTGCAAGGGGCATTGAATGGAGACCTGGGGGGATGCGGGAGGCACAAGGGGCATGGAACCGAGATTTGGGGGGATGGAGGAGGCGCAAGAGGCATTGAATGGAGACCTGGGAGGGATGCGGGAGACGTAGGAAGGCAAAAGGAGTGAAGGGTGGCCTGGAGGAGGCTCCTTTTTGATTGCACTTAGAATAAATTATATCCATTAATGCGCCGTGTGTGTGGTCTCTAATTGCAGCCAGGTGGGTGAGTTGGGCACCCGAGGTCCCCGGTGGCACCCCCAGGGTTTGGGGAACCCGGCTCAGGGCAGCAGGCTGAGCCTGAATCAGTCGGTACTGAGG
The DNA here is from genome assembly GCA_017310255.1 of Butorides virescens. Lineage (NCBI taxonomy): Eukaryota > Metazoa > Chordata > Aves > Pelecaniformes > Ardeidae > Butorides > Butorides virescens. Next base: position 13,199 of record JADKXX010004022.1, on the reverse strand, counting down.
AAAAGGGCAGGATTTGGGGCGCCCAAGCAAGACCCCGCAGTTGGTTTTAAGCTCCCGGCTTCTGGCAATGCCACCCGTGCAGCACAGAGCGCCGCTTCGCTTGCCGTGGTGTTATTCCCAGGAGAGGTCAAAATAGGGGATGAAGCCTCCTGGCATCAGCTTGACGATTAACTCGGAGCTGAGTGGTCCAGCTTCCCACACGGGACCTGGTTGAATAAAAAAAAAATAGAAATTAGCAAGAAATGAAGTGATTGCTGTGGTCTTCCCAGACCCCGGTGACGGCTCCATCGCTGCAAAACCAGCGACGTGGCGTTAAAATCCTGGCCGTCGCTTCGTGTTTAACACGCCTTCAAACCTTCCCCATCTCAGAGCTTTACTGGGCACGCTTAATTCTCCAGCAGTTACCAAGTATATATATTTCTAATTTAACAAATCATCTTTCCCCGGACCCTGGCAGCCGTTCAGTTAATAAATCCTCACCGGCCAGGCTCCGCTTTCATCAGCTCGGAGATTTCTGTTCAAAATCTTTTGCCTTTCATTAAATTTGGGCTGGTGTTTATTAATGCTTTCAATCTTCCCTCGGCACGTCACAGCCTGGCTCGCCGCGGTGGGTCGGAGAGAAACAAGGATTTTTTTTTTTTTTTTTTTTAATTAAAGCGAGAGGGAAAGCCTTGAACTCCTTTGGGAAAGACGATGACATCCTTGTCGCTTCCAAGGTGTAAAAAACTTGCTCCCGCCACTAAATTAAATGAGAGGGGCAGGAGGGGGATAAAGATGTCTCTGTAAATCACGTGGAGCCACACAGTTCATTTCTGTTCAGCGTCTTTCATTATAGCAGTCGTAAATCAGTGGCTGGAGCCCAAGAGGGCAAGACGGTGAGATTTATTGACGGGGGAAATTTGGGAGGGGAAGAGCTCAGAGGATACTGAACCTTTTTTTTTTTTTTTTGCCTCCCACATGGCCCAGGCTCCCAGGCCTCTGCTGGCACCTTTCCTTCTTCGCGAGCGCTCCAAAGTTTGCTGGAAATTTTTAGTATTTGTTATTATTTTTCCAGTTCCATACAGTTATAACCAGCTGGCTTTCACCCTTCACCCTCCCTTTCCCCCTGAGCAGCTGGAAGATGGATGCACTGACCCTGCGTTGACCAAGGGGCAAGGGGACAGTTAATTAACAGTTAACGCTTGGACTTGATGACCTTAAAGGTCTTTTCCAACCTAAATGATTCTAGGATTCTAATTTAGCCCTTTCCAGCCTGAGCGGGAGAAGGCAAAGCAGGAGCATCATGGCTCTGTTTCCCATGGAGGAGGTGATGGGGACCTGCCAGATATAAGGAAGAAATTCTTTATGATGAGGGTGGTGAAACCCTGGCAGGGGTTTCCCAGAGAGGTGGTGGAGGCCCCATCCCTGGGACCATTCCAGGCCAGGTTGGATGGGGCTGTGAGCAACTTGATCTGGTTAAAGGTGTCCCTGTTCCTGCAGGGGGGTTGGGCTGGGTGACCTCTAGGGGTCCCTTCCAACCCAAAACATTCTATGATTCTACATCATCTCTGCTGGGAAGATGCCTGTGGTCGTGCATGACAAGACAAGGGGTTAACCCTGCTTTGGGCCACCAGAAAGACCTTGGGTGGTAAAAAAAAATATCACACAGGTGGAAATAGCCCCTCGGCTGGTGGTAGCTTGGTCCCCTCTTTGGGGGGGCAAAAAAGCAGATGCTGCCCAAAGCATGACAGTGGTGATGCCTGGTGACACTTGAACTGCTGCAGAGAAAAGTGAGCATTGGAAAGGGACCTAAAAATAGCAGAGGTGTCTTCCAACGGGACAGGAGGGGAGGAAGCAGCTCCTGGAGCATCATTCCTGCTGTGCTGGTGGCTGCATTGACCCTTGAGGAAGAAATACCCCAACCCTCTCCATCAGCCAAGGCTTTCTGGTAGAACTCCATTCTGAGAGCCTGGAAGACACCATGGCTCCTCTGATCCGATGTGAAGGTGGGCAGCCACCCACGGGCTGTGTTTCAGATGGCCTGAGGTTGTGTCAGCTGGCTGCAATCACCCAAAACGCAGGCACTCAGGATGGGGGGTGAGTGCTGCATCATGCCCTGGCTCGGAGGAAGGTGAAGTACAACACTTGGAGTCAACTAGATGTCAAGTGTGATAAGGAGAGGAGAGGACCATGGTCCTCCACAGTCCCCACAGTTAGAATCATAGAAACATTTAGATTGGAAAAGACCTTTAGGATCATCAAGTCCAACGGTTCCCCTTAACCCTGCCATCCCACCCCCAAACCCTGGCCCTCAGCACCTCATCTGCCTGGCTTTTAAATCCCCCCAGGGGTGGGGACTCGACCCCTTCCCTGGGCAGCCCCTTCCAGCCCCTGACAGCCCTTTGGGGAAGGAATTGTTCCCCATGTCCAACCTCACCCTGCCCTGGCACAACTTGAGGCCGTTGCCCCTCGTCCCATCGCCCCTTCCCTGGGAGCAGAGCCCGACCCCCCCAGCTCCCCCCTCCTCTCAGGCAGTTGTAGGGAGCAATGAGGGCTCCCCTCAGCCTCCTCTGCTCCAGGCTGAACCCCCCCAGCTCCCCCAGCCGCTCCCCAGCAGCCTGGGGCTCCAGACCCCTCCCCAGCTCCGCTGCCCTTCTCTGGACACGCTCCAGCCCCTCCAGGTCCTTCGGGGAGGGAGGGGCCCAACCCTGAACACAGCTGACCAGTGGAAGCCCCAAAGCCCAGGATTAGTGCAAGGAATAGCACTCCAGGCTGCTTTTGAACCCCATCTAGTCTCCAATATATGGGAAACCATCCTTTTCCTGCTGGAGGATTTAGGATGCCCGTCAGCCCATCCTCGCCCCAGGCAGGGGCTAACTGCTGTGAACCTCTGTGCTGTTACCGGCCAGGAAAGCACTGGGGAATGGAGATGTGGGTGGCCAGAGCAGATCTCTTCTCTGGAAGGACCCTCGGCGTGGAGGATTTTTTTCACTGTGGAACCTTCATGCCTTTGTGATGGACATTGATTTACGCCTTCATGCTTCTACTTGCTCTGAGGTATGAGCAGGGAAAAGCACGAATGATAAAAATGTAGGAGCCACCTCCTCCTCCTCCCTGCAGGAAAATGAAATTCAGCCTCAGCTACAAGAGTTCTTCTCCCACCGCCTTACAGGAGGCAGAAAAAAATGTCTCAGAAGCTTGAAATATTTTGGGAGGGTTACCGAAAGGGTATGCCCAAGCAGCAAGGCTTAGGACAGAGCTTACGCCGGGGCTGCAGCACTGAGCACCGCGGGGGCTGAGCGCCGGGGCTGACTCTGTACCAAGGGGTGGTTGCTTGATCTCCAACCCTGTAGACCATGGGGAGAAGGAGCGTGACTCCAGTTGGGCTGGCAAATGGGACTTTGGGGACCTAAATTGGTTTGCAGGGCTGGAGCTGTTGAAGCAACCCCACGGGAGCGCAGGGTGAGAGCAGGGAACGACCCCGTTGGGTCTCCTTCAAGGCCCTCACCATCTCTCCGTCGAGTTGGAGATGCAAAGAGAAACATGGGCAGTTGGTGCAATCACATTGAGCTGCAACTCTCCTCGCCCCCATCGCGGTACTGTTAAAAAAAAATGATAATTCATTTTGACAGCTGCCAAATTAACAGCGTCTTATGCAGCGTATTCCATTAGACAAGCTCCCGAGGGAGCAGGCAGAGGTAGCGGGGCAGCCAGCTGCTGCTGGGACGTGACGTGGTGCTTCAGGAAGGTATTTTTAGAAATGGATGCGCATGCTCAGCAGAGGAATAAACAGCCTTTCGGTCAATACTGGCAACTATTCTCCATCTGTTTCCAGGATATGCTTAAAAAAAGAAAATCAAAAGGTGTAGCTGCTGGATTCACAGTGGTCTCACCAGCAAGTCAAGCCTCTACCAGTGGTTTCCAGCTTCAAGGGTTTCTAGGGTCCATATGAGTGGGGTTAGTGGAAGAGGGAGGCAGGGAGACCATAGAATCCTGGAATCATTTAGATTGGAAAAGACCTTGAAGATCATCAAGTACCATTACCCTAACCCTGCCATCCCACCACTACACCCTGTCCCTAAATAAAGGTCAGAGTACCAAACCAAACCATTTCGCACCTATTTTTTTTCACAAATACAGCTACTAATTTGGGGAACGAGCATCCAAGCCACCACATATCTCCTGCTCCCATCTTCCTCCAAGCCAGCAGTCGCTTGCCCTGCCTGCCTACGCACTCTGTGATTGTCCATGGAGCATCTTGGCCTTCAGCACTCAAAATGCTCGGCAGATTTGCAGGAGCAGCCATTTATGGACCTATTCTGCAGCCCCTGGAAGCCTTCACTGAGCTGTGCATCAAACTTCTAGCAAGCAAACTTCATATCCTCTCCGTCAGGCACAGGTCTGTATTGAAACACCATCCCCTTACGTCTAACAAACCTGTCATTCCTTAATTCAGCAGCTCCTTCTCCTACAGCATCTGTGTTGTAACTCCTCCTGCCTTGCTGCTGGCCTGAGGGAGGAATCAGGATAACCCAGCTGCCCGTGATTTCCCAAAAGACTTTTGCATAAGCACGGTCTCCTCTGCTCCACCTCAAAGACCCGGCATTTGAGCAGAGATGCGGGACTCGTGGGGTCTGACCTGATTCCTGTAAAAAAACTGTGTGAGAGAACACAAATCTGTGGATGACCTGCTGGAAAGCAGCTCTGCCCAGAGGGACCTGGGAGTCCTGGTGGACAACAACATGGCCATGAGCCAGCAGGGTGCCCTGGTGGCCAAGAAGGCCAATGGCATCCTGGGGTGCATTAAGAGAAGTGTGGCCAGCAGGGCAAGGGAGGTTCTCCTCCCCCTCTACTCTGCCCTGGGGAGACCCCACCTGGAGCACTGGGTCCAGTTCTGGGCTCCCCAGTTCAAGAAGGATGAGGAACTCCTAGAGAGAGTCCAGAGGAGGGCTACAAAGATGATGAGGGGACTGGAGCATCTCCCCTAGGAGGAAAGGCTGAGGGAGCTGGGCTTGTTCAGCCTGGAGAAGAGAAGACTGAGAGGGGAACTCATCACCACCTACAAATATCTGAAGGGTGGATGTCACCAGGACGGAGCCAGACTCTTCTCAGTGGTGCACAGCGCCAGGCCAAGGGGCCATGGGAACAACCTGAAGCAGAAGAGGTTCCAGTTGAACGGGAGGAAGAACTTGTTGAGTGTGAGGGTGATGGAGCCCTGGCCCAGGGGGGCTGTGGAGTCTCCTTCTCTGGAGATCTTCAACCCCCGCCTGGCCGCTGTCCTGTGCCCCCTGCTCTGGGTGAGCCTGCTTGGGCAGGGGGGTGGGATGGGGGAGCTCCAGAGGTCTCTTCCAACCCTTGCCATTCTGGGATTTTGGGATTCTGTGGAATTTCTCTGTGCCTTGATTTCCCAATGTGTAACACCAGGCCGCAATGCAGCACGTGTGGTCGGTGTGCGGCTACATCCCCCGGCTGGTAAAGCCTTTGACATTCACAAGGCAGCAAGCACAGTTAGTGATTTTATTGAATGTTGAATGTTTAACTTAAAAAAAAGGGAAATTAAACAGCTTGTTATACTCCCCTCTGTAAAATTCAAGACTCAAAGAGTTGTTTGACTATGACTAACTTAAGGTGTTACTCTGCTGTAATCCAAACACGCCTCCTGCCAATAAAAACAGAGTTCCCTGAAACAGCCCCGCTTTTATCTGCCAGTCTATAAATACACAGGCACCGAGTTACAAGTTCTGTACTTTCCGCCAAAAATAAACGCTCTAAACCACAACCGACGAACTGCAAAGCTTCTCAATCTGCTACATGAAATGTAAATATTACGTATCAGCAACCCAACGGCACTCCTGCCTTCAGGTGGGGCCAGATGTTCCACGCTTCAGGGAGCAGTAGGCAAAGGGCAGGTCAGCACAGAATCATAGAATCGTTTGGGTTGGAAAAGCCCTTTAAGATCATCAAGCCCAACCGTTCCCCTACCCCTGCCATCCCACCCCCAAACCCTGGCCCTAAGCACCGCCTCTGCCCGGATGTTAAAACCCCCCAGGGGTGGGGACTCGACCCCTTCCCTGGGCAGCCCCTTCCAGCCCCTGACAGCCCTTTGGGGAAGGAATTGTTCCCCAGGCCCAACCTCACCCTGCCCTGGCACAACTTGAGGCTGTTGCCCCTCGTCCCATCGCCCCTTCCCTGGGAGCAGAGCCTGACCCCCCCTGGCTCCCCCCTCCTCTCAGGCAGTTGTAGGGAGCGATGAGGGCTCCCCTCAGCCTCCTCTGCTCCAGGCTGAACCCCCCCAGCTCCCCCAGCCGCTCCCCAGCAGCCTGGGGCTCCAGACCCCTCCCCAGCTCCGCTGCCCTTCTCTGGACACGCTCCAGCCCCCCCAGGGCCTTCGGGGAGGGAGGGGCCCAACCCTGACCCCAGCATTTGAGGGGTGGCCCCCCCAGTGCCCAGCACAGGGGCACGGTCCCTGCCCTGCTCCTGCTGGCCACACCACTCCTGATACAAGCCAGGATGCCGCTGGCCCTCTTGGCCACCTGGGCACCCTGCTGGCTCATCTCCAGCCCCCTCTTGACCAACCCCCCCAGGCCCTTTTCCCCCGGGCAGCTTTCCACCCCCTCTGCCCCACGCCTGGAGCGCTGCATGGGGTTGTTGTGACCCCAAGGCAGGACCCAGCCCTTGGCCTTGTTGACCCTCACCCAACTGGGCTGGGCCCATGGATCCAGCCTGGCCAGGTCCCTCTGCAGAGCCCTCCTCCCCTCCAGCAGATCCACACTCCTGCCCAATTTGGTGTCATCTGTCATCAGCATTGCGCAGTGGTTTTGGGGGGAAGCTTGTAAGTTGGGTAGGCAATTTGGTCTGGGGTCTGCTGGAGAGTGGGAAGAGAGCAAGTGGGAATGTGTGGCAGTAAAAGCTTAGGAAGGGAAGAAACTGAATATTTTGCTGAATTTTGCTGGTTTCTAACCTAAGCTCCTCCCTGGTAGTTGTAAAATCCCACGTCCTACGTCCACGGGAGGTTCTTATCCCCTACACCCCACTGACTGTGCCACATTTAGAAGTATTTCAAAGCTCAGGGCCCAAAAATTGACGGCAAAATAGGAGATTCCCTTCAAACATTATTGTCTGCTACAAATGCGAGTGAGCTAACCAATACCCTGATCGCAGAAGAACAAACCATTTCTTTTTTCCAATTGGGAAATAAAAGTAACATATTTATACTCCACCTGGATGCTCAGCTCTATATAATCAAAACAGAGATACAATTCCTGCACCGGAGAGCTTAACATTTAAGACTGTTCCTGTAAATATGAGTAGTTGGAATCGCTGTGCTCACTCGCTTAAGATGTACAAGGCTTTTGCAGGATTGCCGACTTCAAGCAGAGGAAATTCAGCAGGATTCAGGGATAACTTGTCATGTTTTGTTCTGTTTTACACAGGAGGGAGCAACCACTCCAAGGGAAGAGTGGAGGGCTGGGGCTGAACCCACGTGGAAGTGGTTTTGGCTTGGAGAACTGGGCAGGAATGGAAGCAAAAGGAAGGAGACAGTGACGTGACTGGGATATCACCCAACACCCACCGCCCTTATTTCCCAGACACAGAACCATAGAATTGTTTAGGTTGGAAAAGACCTTTAAGATCACCAAGCCCAACCGTTCCCCTAACCCTGCCATCCCACCGCTAAACCCTGGCCCTAAGCACATAGAGACTGCTGTGCAGAGCGGAGGCCAAAACATGGGTTTCTGCATTAGCGCCCAGGAAAAAACCTGATTTTATCTGCACTGACTGTTCTACCTTCCAAATTTCAGCGAGGAGGTGTGATCACTCGTGGCCCTGCTGTGTACAAAACACGAGGTACCTTGTGCGTATTCATTAACTACGACACCGGCAACGCTACTCTCACCTGTAAAGCCACAAATCCTGATACGCTGATCAGCATCCGTGTCAGTCACTGGTGCAGCCAGCCGTAAGAGCCAGGCCAGCTCCTGCAATGGTATTTATAGAGGCAGAGTGGCCATGAAGAGCCCTGTGGGATCTTAGACCTCCCCTGGAGCCCTGCATCCAGCTCTGGAGCCCTCAGCACAAGGAGGACATGGACCTGTTGGAGCGGGGCCAGAGGAGGGCTACTAAAATGATCCGAGGGCTGGAGCCCCTCTGCTCTGGGGCCAGGCTGGGAGAGTTGGGGGTGTTCAGCCTGGAGAAGAGGAGGCTGCGGGCAGAGCTGAGTGCGGCCGGTCAGGGCTCAAGGGGGCCCAGAGGAAAGGGGGGGACAAGCTTTTTAGTAGGGCCAGCTGTGACAGAACAAGGGGTAATGGTTTTAAACTGAGGCAGGGTAGGTTTAGACTGGATCTAAGGAAGAAATTCTTTACAATGAGGGTGGTAAAACACTGGCACAGGTTGCCCAGAGAGGCAGTGGAGGCCCCATCCCTGGGAACATTCAAGGCCAGGTTGGATGGGGCTCTGAGCAACCTGATCTAGTTAGCAGTGTCCCTGCTGACTGCAGGGGGGTTGGACTGGGTGACCTCTGAGGTCCCTTCCAACCCAAAACATTCTATGATTCTATGATAAGGCTGCAGGCAGACCTGATTGCAGCCGTTCAGTACCTAAAGGGGGCCCATAGGAAAGATGGGGGAAATCCTTTTAGTAGGGCCAGCTGTGACAGGACAAGGGGTACTGGTTTAAAACTGTAGCAGGGTAGGTTTAGACTAGATATAAGGAAGAAATTCTTTACCATGAGGGTGGTGAAACCCTGGCAGGGGTTGCCCAGAGAGGTGGTGGAGGCCCCATCCCTGGGACCATTCCAGGCCAGGTTGGACGGGGCTGTGAGCAACCTGATGTGGTTCAAGGTGTCCCTGCTCCCGCAGGGGGGTTGGGCTGGGTGACCTCTAGGGGTCCCTTCCAACCCAAAACATTCTATGAGTCTATGATCTGCTGAAGAAACGGCGGAGGTTAGGCAGTCATTCAGTGGCAGTCAGGTACCCACCTCGCTGAACTGCTTTGGCAATAAAAACCCGCTGAGGCTGAAACTGCAGCTTCGGCTGCCTGAACTCCTTCTGAACCCAGGCCACGGAGCAGCCTGGCTTTTTGTTCTGCCAAAATCAATGATAAAAAAACAGTGCCTCAGAAGAGCTGTTGTTCTTTGGCTTGAGAATACAACCAGCTGCTGTACGGAAAGAAAACTACTTAATAAAAAAACTGAGTTATTTTACAGGCTTCACTAGAATTTAAGGTCAGGCTATCTGAATCTATCCATTACTTACCGTGAGCCGTTTCGCTTCGTTCACTTCATTGTATTTAATCAACAAAACCCCTTGGCCGCACTGTGAACGTGCACGGTGAGGTAAACCAGAGCTCTTCCCTGGACATGACCATGGCAACGAGTCACATCGTCTTCTGTGCACGCAAAGACCTCTGAGGAGCCACGCTGTGATATGAACAGCAAATGCCCCTCCTTGGGGTAAGCTGCTCGGGCAAAGGGGTCCCACTATCTGTTCTGTAAGTAGATGGCAATGAAAATTAATCAGGACAAACATCAACTCCAGTTTTATTTATTTGTCAGAGCTCTGCTCCACATACAGAAATCCAAATCTTCACATACTACTTACAGCTTCAGGTAGTTCTCAATAATTCTAGTAATTTTTTTCTGATGACTCCTTACTAGGTGGTTTAATACACTTGTGAATCAAAGAATTATGTCTCGTCCTTTCAAAAAAACACGTTTTATTAAAAAAAGACTTGGAAGTAGTTTTCACTCCCAACTTAGCTCTGAACATTTCACAAAATCCCTCTTCAAAATAATTCACTAGTACTACAATATAGACAATATTATCAGAGGCCCTGATGCTTCCACACCTCAATTAAATCTATGATATAGGAGGGGGAAGAAAGAGAGAAATTAATGGAAGATATGGTCATGTGGCTGTTAGGAAAAAATCTACGCCATTTCCCAGCTGAGTTTGCCTGGGGAAATAATTTCTAGCTTTGGGAAATACAGAAATTACTTTTTAATAAAGTTATAAATAAATAACTTTTGAGGGGAGAGTTAATCAGAAATGGATTTAGAAATAATATTTGATAGACTTTGCTTTGTTGAAGAGAAATATATCAAAATCAGCATTCCTGTTAGACAGAAAGACTCGGTGTAGAATCAAGATTCAAGACAAAGACGTGGCTAGTAGTGGCTGTCAAGGGTTGGTCCTCTTCCGCGCAGACGGGATCGGAGGTAGGACAAGTTTGGAGTGGGAGCCCGGCTCGTTGATGAGCTGAGGCACATGAGAAGAACCAGTCTTGGACTTGCTGTATTTTCTCTGAAGATTGTCGCTAGGGAGTTCAGTCTCTGCAGAAATTATAAATAAATGAAGCAGCGCTAAGAGGGTGTTTGTTTCAATGAAAAGTCAACATTTACCACAAAGCATATCTCCAGGTGAAAACCCCGTGTTTTGGGGGATGGGGGAAGAGTTGGCCTCAAGTTGTGCCAGGTTGAGATTGGACATCAGGAAAAAACACAAAGGGTTGTCAAGCACTGGAAGGGGCTGCCCAGGGAAGTGGTTGAGTCCCCACCCCTGGAAGGATTTAAAAGACAGGCAGACGAGGTGCTTAGGGACAGGGTTTAGGGGTGGGATGGCAGGGTTGGGTTAACAGTTGGGCTTAATGATCTTAAAGGTCTTTTCCAACCTAAATGACTCTAAGATTCCATGATTCTAATCACTTCAGGTAGCCTAGCGACTGCTCTACCTCACACACATGGAGGAGCAACCTTATGCTTAAGCAGCCACTATTTTCAACTTCTCCAAAAGTTCACTGAGAGAAAGCTGATGTATTGAGCTGTTGCATTCACACTGTGATGATTCTACCACATCGTAACACTGCTGCTTAGAAGAGCGTCATTACCAGAAGCCTGAAGAAGCTGCCCTGTCACCCAAATAAAGCCACTATCGTTACAGTAAGGAAGATACGCAGCTTGAGCAAAGACTGTTACTTTGGAATACGGTTCAAACCTTTCAATCTGTCCAGTCCATTTTTAGCTCCTCTTGGATCTTGATGCTCAGCTTTGGCTTCTTCAGTGAGGTGAGCATGGGGAACAGGCGTCCGAACTGACAGACCTTCACCTGCAGGTGCTCCAGATGAGATTAGAAATAGTCCACTAGCAGGACCAGATTCTCTGCAGTAGAGAGGGAAAAATGATCCATGCATTAAAACAGCAATGAAAGAAGCATATGCACCAGGCCTGACAGTATTACTGATGTTGCAGTCGCACAACTCAAGCAAAAGTCAGAAATAAATCCCATCGCTTATCAGTTACACAAAGCTTTTTCACACATTACAGTTCTCTCAAAACTTCCAGTGCTAGCAAACACAACTCCTGCCTCTCTCGATTGTCATTTATTGGTTTAATTAATTGCACAGAGAGGTACAGTAAAGAGGTTCACGCCACACAGTGAATCAGCTTCAGATCTGGGATCAGAACTCAGAGCTCCTTGTTTTCAAATCTGTGGTTCAGCACTGCAGATGATGTTCTCTCTCGGTGAGTAAAAGAATATAGGAACGGCCTTCAAAAGAAGTAGTACCCCAGTGGCAACATGGGCCATGAGTAGCCATCTACCAGTGAGTAGTACCTGAGGCACCTCTGACCTGTTGCATCTCTTGCAGAAATTCTAGTCAAAGCCAAAACCTGAGCGATCCGAGAGCCTGCCAATGGTAACGACCAAGTTGTAGCTTGTTCTGATAAAGGCTTTCCATTTCCATCTCTACACTATCAATTTACTTCAAGGAAAGTAAGGAAAAGACCTTGATTGATATGGAGAGATCAGTAGATACCCATTCAATGCAAAACTGTAATATAAACCTGGAGCGATGCTTAAGACTTTTCATAATGTCTCTCTTCATACAGAAAGGACTGTTCTGGTCTAGGTGAGAGAAACTCACTCATAAATTTATGAATCTGGGAGGAAGTTCAAAGATTATCGACCTTGACCTTATCCATGGCACAGGCCAAAAGAATTTCATCCTGTAATTCTTGCAAGGAGCATTTTAGCTTGCGAGAATACTGTAATTACAGTGTTCTGGGAAATAGAAAGAAAGTATTCCAGTGGTATTTTAATAAATATGTACAATAAGAAGAAGGGGTCCTGAATAACGAGATAAAACAGTGTGGTACTCCCATAAGAAACAGGTAATTATCTTTTCACTAGATGTCCCGTGGAAGTCTATGAGAATTTTGCCATTGCCTTCAAGCTAAAGGAATATTATATCCTGCAAGGTATGGAGTGCTTGCATCTTCCTCCGAGGTCCAGTGCATCCAAGGATGCTCACCAAACACTGAACGCTCTAGCCAAGTGCTTAACCCTTAGCTGTAATCTCATTTTAGCTGCCCGTAATATGCATCAGACATAACTGTGGTAGGGATGAGAAATTACTGGGAGTAGTAAATCCAGGCTCAGTATAAACAGCAGCTCGGAGTCTTCAACAACAGCTATTCCAATTTCTAAAAGGCTACTCCTGGTTTTGCTTCAGAGGACATAGTCACACATTCGCCTACAAATAAAGGCTAAAATTAGATATCAGATAGTTAGAATTAACCCCCTCTGGATCTCTACCTGCAGCTACATGAATGCACTATGTTAAAATCCAGCATCCTAAGGTGTTCAGCAAAAATCTTCATTGCCTTTCTCCCTAACTGTCCCTTTCTTAAAGGGCAGAACATAAGGTAAACTGTGAGAAATAATTTAAATACCACTTGACAGGGCATAAAGGGAAGGTAGGTACCCAGGCTTTTCCAGTACAAGCATCATAGGAACCATTTAATTTAATTAAGGTTTCTTGTAAAACTACTCAATGAGAATAACATCAAAAATAAGTGGGAAAACTAGAGTTTATGAGGTCTGTGCCATCTCAATGTCCAAGGTATTTGGGCGGGGGGGGGGGGGGGCAGAGGAGCTGAGAACCTGCCTCTCCTTTGTGCTTTTGCCAGGTGACCTGTAAATGAGTTTGGATAACCTATCTTCAGTCCTTCCCTGACAGCCTCAGCACAGAAAAGAGAACTATTATAGGTGAAGCCGGCATATGTTCCCTCTAGTAACATTTCCCAGTCAGCTAAATGGAAAAGAAATGAAAAACAGGAAGCTTAACCCCCCCCCCCCTCCAGTATTATCCCATGGAGTAATGAGGTAAATGGATTCTGTGTGCACTAAATACAAAATATGTTAGTAATGAGTTGAGGGGTAAAG
>JADKXX010004021.1:0-52958 GCA_017310255.1 Butorides virescens | reverse complement strand
ATATATTGCCCTGAAGGACTGCTACTCACCAAAGGGAATGATAAATTGTTTAAGCCTATGAGTGAAAAAAAATGGAACCTCAGGCAAAAAAAAAAAAAAAAAAAAAAAATTCCACACTTTCATGTGTGGGAGAGTTCAGTCTCCAGTAGAGAAATTTTAAAAATCCCTGGAAAAGGGCATGGTGTTTTCTTTTGTGAAATCAGGAAAGACTAGGTCATCGGTGTTTACTTCCAAGGAGAAGACCATAGCTATGGTCTTAGCAATGGAAAGAAGCCATGGATGTAATTAGAAACTGTCCTGCTGAAAATTGCAGGTCAGTGGGCAGGCGTCCAAACAACCCCTTTAATTTTCACTCTTGAGTAAATGCAATCAGGATCATCTATTCTACCCGTAGCCCAGAAATAAGAGAACAACTGCAGGACTTGAATCCAACAAGTGTTAGTGACCCGAATAACAATGATGTCATTTCTACCACAGCTCAAGCTTAAATAAAAACTGCCAGATTTGAGAAATAATGCAAGAAATTTGGGACCTGGACACAGTGTTGCCCAGTGAGGTATCAGATTAATCTGCAGTCCCTGATCTTGGAAAACAAGATTTCCTTCATTGGCTGTGCCTGGAGGTCAATACATTCATGCTCTTACCCCTTGATGGCTTTTTTTAGTTTACTCTTTCTTCCATTCCAAATGCTGAAAGCATGAAGTTGGAGACAAAGAAAAAGAAGATATTAAACCACCTCAATATTCAAACAAAATCACTACAGGCTCTGCTACAATACTTCAGAAATGTGGGATTTTTCTCACTAATATTTCCAAGGCATCTATACAATGGCATTTCCATCAATCACGCCTATAAGCAAATTTCTTCCAGACTTTCCATATTTCCCCTGCAAAAGGACTTGACAAGATGGCTCTATCCAATTTTGCTGTAGGCCACGATGCATGCACAGAAAATGAATCCGATTAGCAGTTTGCTTTTTCTCTCCTCGCAGTTGTTTTTCCACTGTGTCATTAACAGTGCTAAATGAAAACACTGCTAAAGTCAAAACACCAAAATGTGGCGGAGTGGAAAGACATATTTATTCCCATATGCGAAGGGTAAGACCTTTATAACTCATCATAGCTTCACACTCATGTGAGTTATAGGTCTTGCCTCTTCCTGGTAAGGACAGATGATGCATAATCCCTCTGCAACCTCTTACGCACCCAGTTTCTCTCGTGCGCTCGCTCCGTTCCCCTTCAGCACCTTCCGCTGTGGCACAAATACTCAGGACAAATGAATCTGCAGAGGTCTACAGTTTCAACCTTTTTACAGCATGCTAATTAACTACTGGTAATTACAGTGGCAGGTAGTATATCACACCGAGGGAACTGGCAGGCTCTCTAGGATATAAAAGGAACGCTGAGATTTTTTTTTTTTCAACGGCGAGTTTAGCTAAAATGCTGCTTAACAGAGGAGGAATAAAGCGAATGGGTTGAAATCTTCTAAAGATGCTCAGCATTTCTCATCGGTCTGACTTAATGTGAAAAGCTGGCTAATGTGTGTTTAGGAGGTTATTTAACAGCGATTTTTAAAAGATGTGAAAACACATAGATGAAAAATATGTGGTATGGTGTGTTTAAATATAGCAGGAAAGGCACCTTGGTTTGTATGGAATGAGAACAAGATACCAGATATGGGATTGAACCCCTGATCAAATTCAAGTTTACCAACAGCCACGTGGCATAGACATTGGTTTGCTCTAAGTTGCAGCTTTCAGATGAGCTTTGTGGTAGGTTCCAAAGAGTGAGCAGAGCACAGGTACCAGCACACACCTATTTCCTAGTGCGGATGGGGGATCTGGCGCGTTATGCTTCACTAGGTCATGCTGTGTGGCACCCGGCTGCGTCTGTGTAGCCCATCTGGGCATGAGATTACAACAGATGGCCAGAAGAGGCAAAAAAAAAAAAATAAAAAATAAAAATCTTATCCAGGATACTGCATAGAAAGGCCGCAATGTCACTTGCCACAACAGCAGACGGGCTTGTGGCAGCCAGAGCTCAGATGTACTTACAGAACAGGACCATTAGAGTAAATCACAGCCATCCTCTAAGAGGCAATGTAGACCCGCAGAGCAAGTCAGGAAAATACAGCCCACTTTGTAGCTGAAGGCCTAAAAGACACTGAAGATGTTGCCTCCTCAAATCTTCTTCCATCCTCACCTCTCTACAAGCTTTAAATGAAGTAGGAGTTGTCTCCCTCCTGTACCTCAGAGCCTGTTTAGCTGTGGTACGTATAAATGAGGATGTTCATCCCTCACGAGCAGAGATGCTGGACAAGATATGAAGCATAGCAGCAATGGCTGAGAGAGTAAGAGCATGTAAAGGTACTACTCTAAGACTACTAAAGAGCTCAGTATTTAGACTGGATCTAAGGAAAAAATTCTTTACAATGAGGGTGGTGAAACACTGGCAGGGGTTTCCCAGAGAGGTGGTGGAGGCCCCATCCCTGGTAACATTCAAGGCCAGGTTGGATGGGGCTGTGAGCAACCTGATCTGGTTAAAGGTGTCCCTGCCCCCTGCAGGGGGGTTGGACTGGGTGACCTCTAGGGGTCCCTTCCAACCCAAAACATTCTGTGATGTATGATTCTATGATCCTGATGGGGTCTGTTGTCATCATGGATGAGATATGAATTTGAAGATCATGATATCGCCCAGAGCCTCCCCAATGGTATTCAGCAAAAACTATGGTAATCCTCTAAAAAGAGAATAAGAAATAATTCTCATAGCAATACCTGGTCAATTTGCCTAAAAAAAAAAAAATATTTGTCACTCAAGTTCTGTTTTTCTATACCTGGACCAAGTTTCTTTTGTCATCTTTTCCCCTTCAAACATCCTCTTGGTAGAAAGCTCTTGAAATTCCTTTTCTGCATTTGTGAATTATGGTGCCTAAATGAAACCATTCCCATGAATGACAAGACTTTGTTTTATGCTGCAGCGACACATGTTTAATAAGGCTGTTGATGTAACAGATGAGCCAACTGCATTAGCTTGGGAAATGGTTTTAGATCTTGCACGTTGCAGCATTAACCTTCATTCCACCCAGCAATGACCTGCTGTCTCAGAAACTGAACTCACCGGCTCTCTGGGTTAGTCAGGGGGAAGCTCTGGTCTTGAGTGATGTTCCTTCCATCTGAGAGCAGAGGAGCATGTATTGTTGGGTCCGGTAATTGTTGACGGGAGCTGCTCGGTGAAGCATTGACTGCCAGGTCCCTAAAATGATCCAAAAAGAAAATAAAGTGCTTGTTACATGCATTTATATACTGTGATAGCATAATTAGTGCTTAGTGAGTTCACAAGACCTGTTTGGATGGAGGGGAGGGTGATCTCCAGTGGGAGAGAAGCAGCAATAAGCAGTTGGGGGTAGTAGTCCAGGCTCTGTTTATAGCCAATAGAGAGGAACAGTCACAGCTACAGCATGAATAAACTCAAGCTGAAGTAGATATCTAAAGCAGGTTGGATGAATCACTCTTCACTGAGACAGAGCAAGTAGGGCAACTTGTTCAGATAGAGCATTTTTAATAAAGACACCCAAAATTGTGTGAGATTAATCCCATTCCTTGTGTCTAACCCACAAGGTGAGAAGTTTCATCTTCACTGCCACGTGTAACACCTAAAGAAAAGAATTGCTGGTCATCACAGTATTGACACCACTTCATTTACAGACTCGAACCACAGAGCTAAAACCAAAGAGATGCAGCACTGAAGACTACCAAACACGAGAGGTCCTTAATGAAATGCTGAACTTAAAATTATAATTCTTGGATGATTCCGTATGTCTATCCCCTGTACCAGAGCCATTCCACCAGCACACCTCGACTGAACTCTGAAGGAATCTTTTTATTTTTCAGGGCCACGAGCCTATGTAACTTTTCTGTGTGCCATTTTCTAGTTGCCGTAGGAAGCTTGTCAAGAACATGTTTAACAGCACTAGCAACTGCTGAATGCTTGCTCCAGGGGAGAAGCTAGGTTTTTAAGGAGGGTTAATATCTTTTGTGAAGATTCATTGCTACAGTTTGGAAAAAAAAAAACCCCAAACTGTTAAATTCTTCATCAAGCCCTTCTTATGCCCATAGGTCATTAAGGCAACAAGTCAACCACTGCCACCTTCCCATGGGAAGCAGAGAGGCTGGAATCTCAAACTACCTTTTCATGCCTCTTCATCTTGCCAGAGCAGGACTGATCCCTGCTGTGGGTCTACTGGTGCTTCAGTGATGAAGCTTTCCCTGCTCCTCAGAAATCAGTCCCTAGCCCGACACGCTGCGCATTGGAAGCAAGGTTATTCTACTCTTCATCTTTAAATTTCCCTTTCTTTAGTTTCTTCATACTATTAATACCTATAAATAAAGCTTCCATAGTGTAAGGCCTCAAGCTGTTATTGTTTCACTGTCAAGCAACTGCCGGCTGGTAATGGTATTTCTTCGTTATCGGCTCAGATGAAAATCTGAACCAATTACATAGGAGAAAGGGCCTGATTCCATTACTGGCCCCCAGAGCTGAGTGCTCTCAGAAATCATTTCTTGTAAATTCACATCACAGAAATAATAAAAAAAAAAAAAAAGAAGAAAAGAAAATCTAAAAATCTATAAGCAAAGAAGTCTGTTCACTATGTATAGCACAGAAATACACAGCCTGACAATGGAGGTTACAAGAGTCACAGCAGAAATCTGAAGCCAGGATTCAAGGCCACCCCCTCTACAGACTGGGTCACTGCAGGAAAATGAACTTCCTGGAGCAAAGGTTTAGATTCAGAAGCCACAACCCACTCTCAGAAGCCACATATCCTTGGTTCTGGTTGACAGGCAGATGAATATGAGCCAGCAGGGTGCCCAGGTGGCCAAGAGGGCCAACAGCATCCTGGCTTGTAACAGGAGTGGTGTGGCCAGCAGGAGCAGGGCAGGGACCGTGCCCCTGTGCTGGGCACTGGGGGGGCCGCCCCATAAATGCTGGGGTCAGGGTTGGGCCCCTCCCTCCCCAAAGGCCCTGGGGGGGCTGGAGCGTGTCCAGAGAAGCACAGCGGAGCTGGGGAGGGGTCTGGAGCCCCAGGCTGCTGGGGAGCGGCTGGGGGAGCTGGGGGGGTTCAGCCTGGAGCAGAGGAGGCTGAGGGGAGCCCTCATCGCTCCCTACAACTGCCTGAGAGGAGGGGGGAGCCAGGGGGGGTCAGGCTCTGCTCCCAGGGAAGGGGCGATGGGACGAGGGGCAACAGCCTCAAGTTGTGCCAGGGCAGGGTGAGGTTGGGCCTGGGGAACAATTCCTTCCCCAAAGGGCTGTCAGGGGCTGGAAGGGGCTGCCCAGGGAAGGGGTCGAGTCCCCACCCCTGGGGATATTTAAAAGCCGGGCAGAGGCGGTGCTGAGGGCCAGGGTTTAGTGGTGGGATGGCAGGGGCAGGGGGGCGGTTGGGCTGGGTGATCTTAAGGGTCTTTTCCAACCTAAACGATTCTATGATTCTATAAATAAACTTAAAGCAACACATCTGACAGCTAAGGAAAATACGCATATTTAAAGGTGTTATAGGGATGTTTTTTCACTTTCTATCTCTGCACTAAATGTCTTCTTTACATTGACTGTCAAGTTTTGTACTCTCTGTATAAGTGTTTAGGATCAGAGTGTAACTTGAATTGCACCAGGATGCCTCAGCTCAGAAAAACGAAAAAAAAAGTTAAATAACACCCTGTGAAAAGGTGTATTCATGCGGTTCAGAACAATGTCCTAGTTTTGTCACGAAGAGGGGCAAAGAAATAAAACTGAAAAGCAAAATTACATTGAAGTGAGATGTTGATTAGCCACGAGGGTCTGCAAGGAATGTATGCAACCATCTGCGTGCAAATCTTATGCTTACAGCAAGCAAATCCAACCTGAAGAGAGTGTCTCAACCACAAGTAGACCATGGACCTTCTCTCTTCCCAGTTCTGGCAAGAAGCTCCAGTGAAACTGTAAAGTGTAGGAATTTCTTCCAACTCAGAAAAGCAAGATTGCATGTTATAAATTCTCTCGGTAATATCTGCTCTTGCTTACTCCAGTTCTTTCAGCAACATTTAGATGAAATCAAGAAGTTAATCATTAGCTAAAGGCTTGATCAGAACGAGACTTCAACCCAACCCCTTATTTATTACCCTCAAACACACAGACAACGAGCGAAATTATTCAGAGCAAACCACCAAACGTCGCCTATACATTATATTAGGCAATGAGACATCAAAATGACTTTAATTACACCTGCACACAGCCACAGGCAAAAAATAAAGAGGCCAGGTTTTCAGTAATTTGGATTTAAGAATCGAAATTTATGTAGATAACCCTGTGGGGTTGCCATAAATAAAATAGGTTAGATTCTTGTGTGACACTACTTTTAAAATTTTCTAACGCATACTCAGGAAAATTGAGCAATATATTTCAGTTTGGATTAAACATTAAAGAAGCTTTTAATATTTACAGATACACAAGAAATTCAAAACATCTAGTACCTTAGGAACTTTTTTGCATATATCATTTTTGGCATCAGTTTCATATGTTTCGTAGAATTCAGATTCACTCCTACCTGAAGTAGGGTTCTCATTCTCTGCAGCAGCGCTGCTCAAAAGCAAGCTGAGCTGCCTCTGCCCTCTACCATTTCTGGTCCACAGCCACCTACTTCGAATCACAGAATTGTTTAGGTTGGAAAAGCCCTTTAAGATCACCCAGCCCAACCGCCCCCCTGCCCCTGCCATCCCACCACTAAACCCTGGCCCTCAGCACCGCCTCTGCCCGGCTGTTAAATCCCCCCAGGGGTGGGGACTCGACCCCTTCCCTGGGCAGCCCCTTCCAGCCCCTGACAGCCCTTTGGGGAAGGAATTGTTCCCCATGGCCAACCTCACCCTGCCCTGGAACAACTTGAGGCCGTTGCCCCTCGTCCCATCGCCCCTTCCCTGGGAGCAGAGCCCGCCCCCCCCGGCTCCCCCCTCCTCCCAGGCAGTTGTAGGGAGCGATGAGGGCTCCCCTCAGCCTCCTCTGCTCCAGGCTGAACCCCCCCAGCTCCCCCAGCCGCTCCCCAGCAGCCTGGGGCTCCAGACCCCTCCCCAGCTCCGCTGCCCTTCTCTGGACACGCTCCAGCCCCTCCAGGTCCTTCTGGGAAGGAGGGGCCCAACCCTGACCCCAGCAGTCGAGGGGCGGCCCCCCCAGTGGCCAGGAAGGGGCATGGTCCCTGCCCTGCTCCTGCTGGCCACACCACTCCTGACACTTACCCTCCCAGTCCTCTCTCAGCATGATGCCAGCACAAGTGGTTCTTCAGAGAGTGAGGGCAATTGATCTGGCTGGAAAACCAACCTTTTTGTCTGGCAGAACCTGATCCGTGCCTTTATCCAACTCCTCACTAAGTTGCACAATCTTGGAGCCAGTGGCACCCCAGAGTGGGCAGTGAACGAAAAGGAAGGGGCAGGTCTGTATGAGCCAGCACTGCCACTAAAGAAATACTAAAGTTACTGAATTTTTCCCCATTGTGTGACAAAAAGAAAATGTTTGGACACAAACAAAGCCTACTTTGCACCGACAGCCCCACAGAAATCAGGATACAAATCCTGAAATAAAGCACTGCTTTAATGGACCTACTCATATCGTTTATACAACTAAAATCTAGTCCAACATCTAAAAAAAAAATCTTCAATTCAAGCAAGACATTGTAGAAACTTCTAGCTAATCAAATTGGTATTTCTATGTGCTAAAAATATACATAATTACCACATATTTCACAAATTTGTTCTTTTTAAATTATAATCACCTACGCTTTAACATACTTGTCCTGTTTTGCTTCAGGTTACCTGCAATGCCCTCAGAACAAAGTTTCCTTCTATACCAACTCCATCCAGCATGGACCTTCCTCTCGTATTTCCCAATAGAATTTGAAATTAATCTGCGTTAATGAACTTCCTTCCCTCTATCTGCCTCACTTCGCTCCAAGATGTCATCTCCCCAGGGGTAGAACAGACAGAAAAAAATGTATGCTTGCTTCTCCCAGTCCATACCTTCAGTCGATTCAAACTCCACTGGAAGGTCAGGGTAAAAATGAGGCTTTCCAAAGGAGTAACTGAAGCAGGGGTGCATATTCTTTTCTCTTGGCTCCTCTAGAGGAGCAGTATTCCCCAGCAAGGAGAGCTATGGCAGCAAGCTTACTACATCAAGATTCATCAGTTGAAACCCTGTGCAAGGCCAGATGCGTTACCAGTGAAAGAAATCATATTTTTACATAAACAGCGGACGGATTAAGTGCACAAAGTACATGTAAGCACTGCTGCTGACAATGAAAATAAAGAAAAGGTGTATCGTGTTCTAAATAAAAATTCATCGGGATAAAGCTGGTAAGGTTAAAGCAAGAATAGACAGCAAGGGGGTTTTACAGCTGGATTTTAAAGAGGCATGGCCTATCCTATTTATGTAGCCAAGTATAAAGAGAAATAAACCCCTCCAAATAAAATACAGCTTGAAAGAAAATAACTTACAACGTGGATATTCCATAGGAGAGAGAAATCTGGGAAGCACTAAAGCCGAGATGGATGTAGACATAGCAATGAGATGAGATGGCGAACCTGGATATCTAATGCAGTAATGGCTGCAGGACAGATCGGTGAACTTTTTGAGCAACATAGGCAGAGACAATGAAGCATGGTGCCTCAGATGCAGGAGATATATATATATATATATATATATATATAAAAGAAGATACTATAATCATAGAATCATAGAATCACCTCGGTTGGAAAAGCCCTTTAAGATCATCAAGTCCAACCGTTAACCTAACCCTGCCATCCCACCACTAAACCATGTCCCTAAGCACCTCATCTGTCCTTCTTTTAAATACCTCCAGGAATGAGGACTCTACCACCTCCCTGGGCAGCCCATTCCAGAGCCTGACAACCCTCTCGGTGAAGAATTTTTTCCTAATGTCTAGCCTAAACCTGCCCTGGCGCAGCTTCAAACTATTGCCCCTTGTCCTATCGTCTGTTACCAGGGAGAAGAGGCCAACCCCCACCTCACTACAGCCTCCTTTCACACTATATATATTGTCTTCTTTGCCAGCACTTTTTGTAGGGACACTTGAAATACTCTGGACTGATCAATTTGAGGGTTAATTAATGAATTAGAGAGGCTCTATATTAATCCTACTGAATTTACTAAGCATAGACTTACAGAGAAAGATGAAAAGACATTACAGTACATACAGTTTAAGAACCATGGAAAGTTATAAAACAAGATAACAGTCTAACAACCCCCAATTTGGATGCTGCTGCTAATATTACTACAAATATAGTAATTAGCTCTTCAAAACCTTGCATCTAATGAAGAAGTCATTCTTTTAAAATGTTATTTAATGGAAATGGAGTCTCCTTCTTTGGAGATATTCAAACCCTGCCTGGACGATGTCCTGTGCAACCTGCTCTGGCTGAGCCTGCTTGAGCAGGGGGTGGGACCGGGTGATCTACAGAGGTCCCTTCCAACCCCTGCCATTCTGGGATTCCAGGATTCTGTGAAATGACAACATAATGAATCACCTTGTGTCATCTCAGTCGCACAATCTGTGTACAAATTCCTTGCTTAGCCGTTGATAAAAGCTAAGGAAAGCCATATCACCTTACATTTCCTATAGGCTGAGAGCGTGCACAAAGACGGCTACCACAGCCAAGATGACGTGCCATAACCTTTTAAGCTACTCATGAGCCAGGTCCATAGTTATATGTTGAAAGAAAGCTCCATCAACCCCTAGGTGAGCTTTCCCAAGGTGAAAGCCTTATGGGACTCTCTTACAGGTATTTAAAACTTGATGGAATTCTGTATAAACAAATATCCTCAATAGGACAACCATGTACTTGCTGATGGACTGGTCTACATGACCTACTGGGGTCTTCGCTATGTAATTGCTACATTCCAGGATTGAGATGCTTTCTCAGAATTTCAACCGTTTTATAGCATTCATATTTATGGCACCTCTTGACTTAACCTCTTGCATGGAATGGGGCGTTGTCTACTCTTGCCTCCGCCGCTGCTGAGCGTATCTATCCCTCGAGGCCTGGTAATTGCAAATGCTGACTGGGGGTGACAGGATTTTCCCTCACCTGCCTGACAGCTCTGCCAAAGCAGTCTGATACTTAACTCCAAAATCAGCTTCCAGCGAATACGTGTTGTGGAATAAAGGGAGCAAAGAACAACAGACTAAGGCAGACTCAGATGAATAGTTCACACTGCAACACTAAATCAAACCCAAAACATCTAGCAAAAGAAAACACGGATTTCCATTTTTCTTCTCATTTCAACATAATTTAAAATGAACGAATCAGCTACTTAAAAAAACCTTTTCTCTAAGTAAAGATTTGGAAAATGCATCATAATTATGCATCTCTGCCTGTAAGCTTCTTGCCATTGGTTTTCTAGAGAGTTTAATACAGTAGGATTCTTTTTTTCTTCTTTCTTTCTTTCTTTTTTTAAATAGTCAATCTCCAGACTTAGCCATTGGAATGATTTTCATCAACACATCTGGTATGTACAATTGGTGACTGCATTTGTACAGGCCTGAAATGAGCTGAAAGGTGAGAACTTTTCTATTCGTCCTGATGATTGCCGATTTAGAGGCCTATGAGATACTTTAAATGTCAACACTGTCAGCCTTTCCATGGCAGGTAGGAAAAGCAAGCAAAGAAGAATTCAGATTAGGAAGATTTACACCAGGGGAAGGCAGGAGTGCCACAAAAGATCAACCAAAGAAGGTACATTGAGATTTACAGAATTCTAACACCATTTTTGCAGGGCTGTGACAATGAGGAAAAAGGAAGAGAGTGAAGACAGGATCAATTTTCCAAAAAAAAAAGAAAAAAAAAAAGAAAGAAAATTAGGAAATTGAGTCAGACTTCATAAATTCTGCTTTAAGCAGAGAGATCCGCAGAAGATGTACAGCAGCAAACAACCTTGCGCTGAGCACGGCTGTGACTTTCCAACACTAATTACTAGTAGTGCCAAAAAAAATGCCGGAGACTGGGAGCTGCCAGAAAAATGATCCTTTTCTGCTCTCTCAGAGAAGCAGCATATAATAATTTTGTAGTTTTAAGACAAGTTACTTGCGGATGGCTCTGCCTCATACATTTTCAGTATACATTTCGGGACTGCTGCACTCCCAGGTCAAAAGACAGGCGGTGTGTGATATATTTGTAGGGCTAGATTTAAAAGTGATAGAAAGGAGAGTTGTCTATGAGATTTGCAATCCCTGGCAGTTTCTAATCATTCATCCTTAAAAGCAGTGGTGAAGAAACCTTAAACAGACTTTTTTTTTTTTTACTTTATTGCAAAGGACTTGGCTGAAAGCACTCTACATTACCTTTGAAAGAGCTGGACGTATGCACTGGGTGCCTTCCCTGATAGAGCCTGACGTGCTGCAGAACGCCGCCTTTGGAGAGAAGCTTCTTCCTGATAAAGAAATATGACCAACTTTATGCAGCAACTTAAAAGTATATATGGTAACTTAATTGGCTGTGATATTCCGCTCTTTTGCTAAGACTCTAAAGTGTATGAGTTTATATGTTCTGGGAAAAGCTATATTATAAGTAATAAGGTGCTAAATACGATTCACCGATCTACACAACCCAAATTTTGGTCTGAAATCTTGCTGGCTTTGAAAAACGAAGATCTTCATCTCCAGTGAATCTCCATTTCTTCAGAGTAGTAAAAATGTGCCAGGATAGAGCAGGAAGGAATATCTGCAGAGAACCACTTTTGATGCAGCCCTACCTCCCAATGTGAGAGCAGGGATAATTCTAGTTATGCTGTTGTCTTAAGCTTCTTTTCACCAGCAAGGGGCTGAATACAGAAGAATTTGCCTCTGCTACGTCTTAAATAAACTGTCTCCTTGCTCCAGCAATGCAGAAAACCTGCCTTACCGACTCTGTATCAACCCATCTTCCCCCCTCAGAGTAGGAATTACCTTCTGCAAATTTCAGTTAGTTAAAATGACTTTGTACAATGAACACATTACGATCTCAGCAGACTGGAAAATGTGGTCCCGAGTTTTAAGGGCACGTTAATTAACATGTGCTGGAGGACAATGTAATTTCTCAGGTAAGACAAACGCAGCACTACAGCGTGCTTTAAAAAATAATATGTAAATCACAGAGCAAGGTTATTAAATCCTGCTTTGTTATCAACTGCTAGCCATCGATAGTTATCAATTTAATAGCTACATCACATGGCTGT
Organism: Butorides virescens; assembly: GCA_017310255.1. Classification (NCBI taxonomy): domain Eukaryota; kingdom Metazoa; phylum Chordata; class Aves; order Pelecaniformes; family Ardeidae; genus Butorides; species Butorides virescens. The sequence goes on along the minus strand of JADKXX010004021.1, from coordinate 40,713 downwards.
AACAGAGGTGTTTTGTCATGGTATGAGCAACGAAAGAGAATATAGTTAATCCGCTGAATGCTCACATTATGACTATTGTGAATTCCTTCACTATTTATGCTAAGCCAGGCTCTGCTTAGATGCTCACTGGGCTTGTGCTTTGTTTTGCTTTCTTTTTGTAAAGATATACTTCCGACCCTTTTTTTTTCCTGTGTGGATTACAGGTAAAGATACCTTTCTGTTCATACTTCGTAGAGTTAATTATAGCCACACAAAATTACCGCAGGGTTGGCATGCTCACAAGGGATGAAGCTGCAAGGGATCAGATCTACTGCCTTTCCCTGAGCAGCAGATCCTGCTTCTTATTTTGCTTGTGGATAATTCACATTAATTTCTTCATATTTGTTATTTTCCAGTTCTGCATGATGGGAGTGGAATGTGGTTACTGCAGTGACAGCACATTATTTGGGTGCTGAAAGCACAAAAATAATTTGCAGTCCCAAATGTAAGAGTTTAGACAAAATTTTACTTTAAGGCCACAGAAATATTTATATTCTTCTCATTAAATATGGTCTAAGAGGCACCTGTGTTTCACCTTGAACGTTTTACTATGTTGACACTTCAGCTGATGCTGTAAAGATTCCTCTGCATGTAAAAATATATTGGAAACTTAGTGTAGTAAATAAGGAAAAGGTATTACCAGCACTGAACAAGGAGACTAATCAGAAAGAGAGCCTTGCGGCCACTAAGTAAGTTAAACCCGAGGTAAATGATAGCCTCCTTCATCATAAACCACTTCTCCCTGACTTGACAAAATGTAAACTTTCAAAATAAAAATAAAAAAGACAAAGTAAAAAGTGAGAAAAATAAATCGCTGGGGTAGGAGTGATGGCAGAGTGCTACCAAGGTAAGAAATATTCTGGCTTCTCTCTCGCATTAAACTAACAAACCTTTGGATGAAAGGAACATGAAAATAAACAACACTTGTGACATTTTTTTTAATTCTGCGTGGCTTGAAAACGGGTATTTCATTTCAGAAGACTGGGAGATGGGAGGTTGCCTATTTATGCCAGCCATTTTACAGTCATACCTTCCTCCACACCCAAGAGAGCCTTTTTCAAAGCCTGGGAACGGGGTGCGGGGGGGGTCTGTTACTTTGCTCCATCTCCAGCACTAATTCTAAACATCAGAGGTAGTTATAAATACCGAGAGAGTGGCAAAATTGTACAGCAAGTCATGCCTGCCAAGCCATCATTCATCATAATGACATCATCGCCCTGGAATGGAACAAAGTTTAAAGCTTTCATTTTTCTTTTTCTCTTTCTCCTGTCATTGTCGTATAAAAAGAGCATTAGGCACATCTGCTTCATAGCCCCAACTCCCCCACTGCCTGCAAGGAGAATGAATGCCTTTAGGGAAAGGACTATTAAGGAGAAGTAAAGAAAAAAAAAAAAAAAAAAAAGAGAGAGAGAGATGAAGCAGAAGTCGGAAAAGGTTATTTGAAATCCAAGCACACTGTTGAATCTGTTGATTGAAAAAGTAAAAGCAGGTGAAAAATGTGCTTAAATTTGATCTCTGGCAGTTATCACTAGCACACACCCCAAAAAGCTCGGCTGAATGCGTTTTTCCGCTGCCACGGGATGGCGTTCATAAGTAATCTTCATTGTCCTGCTAACTGCATCTAACTATTTCCTCTGAATAACATCGTTTCATGTCTTTTGTAGAACTGAGAGATGATATTCAGCTCCTTTACACCAGTAGAGAATTGCATGAAATCAATTACGATCAACAGATTTATTCTGGTGTAAAATTGAGCAGACACGACAGCTTGTCCTCTCATCTGAGTTTACCTGTTTCATTCTCATCAATCTGCCTTTAACTCTGGGGAACTGATAAATATTGTTGAAATGAAAGATGGCCAGAGAACAGGCATCAGTTCTCTCTGGAGAAAGAAAGGCCTAACGTGTATTTTTTTTGCATACAACTTCTCATTTCTGTCTGAGGTTAGAGTAAGATGGTGCTTACCACAGAGCCCTGTTGCGCAGCAAGTTTGTCTGAGATGCCTCCTGGATATCTTTTGGCAGAAGAGTCCAAGAACTCATTGACAGATGAAGACCAAGTAGTTCCAGTAAATACTCCACCAGGTGACAGTCTTTGCTCTTGTAAGAGCCGTATTCTTGAACCTAGTATGGAAAAGACACTTCTCAACAAAAATATTCCCAACACCACTTTGCTTACAGCAAGCAGAAAGAAATTAGTACTTTGCAACTATCATCAGCTGGCTTTTGGCACAATTCTGGATTTGCAAAAGATAAATACGAAAGTTATAATGGATATAAGCTATGCAGTTCCCAAAAAATTTTAAACCTTCCAGGTAGTTCACAGATATAATGGTATCCTGGGGTGCATGAAGAGGAGTGTGGCCAGCAGGGTGAGGGAGGTTCTCCTTCCCCTCTACTCTGCCCTAGTGAGACCTCATCTGGAGTACTGTGTCCAGTTCTGGGCTCCCTGGTTAAAGGAGGATGAGGAAGTCCTGGAGAGAGTCCAGAGGAGGGCAACAAAGATGATGAGGGGGCTGGAGCATATGCCCTAAGAGGAAAGGCTGAGGGAGCTGGGCTTGTTTAGCCTGGAGAAGAGAAGACTGAGAGGGGATCTCATCAACATGTACAAATATCTCAAGGGTTGATGTCACGAGGATGGAGCCAGAATCTTCTCAGTGGTGCCCAGCGACAGGACAAGGGGCAATGGGCACAAACTGAAGCAGAAGAGGTTCCAGTTGAACGGGAGGAAGAACTTCTTGACTTTGAGGGTGCCCGAGCCCTGGCACAGGCTGCTCAGGGGGGCTGTGGAGTCTCCTTCTCTGGAGATATTCAACGCCCACCTGGACGATGTCCTGTGCCCCCTACTCTGGGTGAGCCTGCTTGAGCAGGGGGGTTGGACTGGGTGATCTCCCAAGGTCCCTTCCAACTCTTGCCATTCTGTGATTCTGTGAAATCTATCCCCCCTGAACAGTTAGGCAAATAAAAGTTATGAAAAAATCTAACACAACACCCCCCCCCACCTCTACATTAATGGACTAGGAAGAGGTGCTTAACTGTGTCTAAATGAGCTCATTTTGTTATAGATGCTCTGATACGCACCACCGTTATGACCTCTAAGCTAATTACAGTCTACCTACTTAGAAGTTTTAACCTTCTCAGAGCTCTTAGAATGTGACGGGGAGTTGGAGCAGGGCACCTTTTCTTCTGTTATTTATCTGAATTTCTGTGAATAGAAATCCAAAGACTTGCACTACTGCTGTATTGTAATGGTTGGACTTGATGATCTTAAAGGTCTTTTTCAACCTAAATGAAATTATTTTATGATTCTATGATTCAAACACAACTGTAAGCCAGAAAAGTGAAGACACAACTAACTTAGTTTTTCCAAAACCATTTTTTTTTTTCAAATTTGAAAAATCTGTAAACTGGGATCTATCCTGTCTATAAAATGGTAACTAAACATGAAATTAAGTCACAGAAAAATTCTTATAAATATTGGTATGTGGCTGTCTTTGCAGAAATCCACTGATAAGAAAGGTTTAATCGTATGGTGTGTCATATCAAAGCACAAGAGCTCACAACCTAAGAAGTCACACACAAAGGTGGCGGATGAAAGGCAAAGAGACATCCCATCCATATGCACATTCATATACTAAATATGGTTATTTTTCTTTGTATATGCCTTTGTGAAAAAGTTTCAACAGTCATCAGATCATAGAATAGAATAGAATCGTCTCGGTTGGAAAAGACCTTTAAGATCATCAAGTCCAACCTTTAAGCTAACCCTGCCACCCCATCACTAAACCCTGTCCCTAAGCACCTTGTCTGCCCAGCTTTTAAATCCCCCCAGGGATGGGGACTTGACCACCTCCCTGGGCAGCCCATTCCAGAGTCTGACAACCTTTTCTGCATAGCCATTTTATACTGCTGGTTGATAGCTGCCAGAAGATCTGGCATGAAGAACAGAGGAGATGAGAGTTGAGGTTGGTGGGTTCTGTTTCAGGCCCAGTAAACTACTCACTTTGAGACTAAGTATAGAGCCCAACCTTCAGAGGGGCAGAGCTTACACTGCCAAATCATCAGTGGGATTTCTGGCACCCACCATCACAAATAATCAGTCTTCGACATAAATGTCCCTTTCCTCATTTGTAAAACACAAAGAAAGAGTAACACATACTCCCCAGGACTGCTGTGAGATATAATTAATAGTTGTAAAGTACCGAGTTCCGTGGATGAAAGCTGCTAATGCAAGTACAAAGCAATATCAGCTCTGAAATGTATTATACTTCTGCTATAAAAAGTTTTTAAAGAGAACTTATCTATTTTCTCCCAGTATTTTTACTCTATACACGAGCAAAAGATCTTGCACAGCAGTTCATTAAAAAAAAGAATTAACAACCTATCATAATCTCACACAACCAATCTTCCCCCTGCTACTATCTTACTAAAAATGTCCATATTAAATACAACCTTGGGGCAACTTTTTTAAAATAAATTATTTCACACAGTCCATAAGAAGAGCTGATCTCTAGAAATAGGATAGTTAAATTTATTTAAACACCTATAAATGAAGCTCTAAATGAATTTAATGGTGCATAGTAAATTTAAAAGTTACTTTATGGACAGCAGAATTACCAAAATCTAGTACTATTAATGAAGTTTCTGCAACTAGTCACAAGCCACTCACTGAAAGAGCTCAGAACTGCCGAGGAATACAAACAAAGTCCTTTAAAGGAACTTCAGATACATATATATCTTCAAAAATACCATGATTATATAAAAATCTTTTATCTTTAATCCTCCCCCTTTTACTTCTTTCCTGATAATCTAGTCAGGGTTTGCTGGGGTTTGTTGCCTCTCAGGACAAAATGTCTCCAGTGTTTTTAAGACAAATAAGTAATAATATTATAGTAAATAAGGCAAAGAAGTCTTCCTTCTCACTTCAAACAAACATGGAAGCTCTGGAAATGAAAATAAAATCCACATACTTTAAGATTAAATAAGATTCTTCAGAAAGGTCCCCACTGCTGTAGCACTGAGATGCCATGATACGTGTGGAAACCTTTTTCTTGTCCACGGGGAAATCAGTATTTATTAATTCTTTCAGGATACAAAATGACTTGAAATGATGAACTGATGAATTTTACACCACCCTTCATTAACATTTCAGATATTTTTGCCCTCTCTTCAGCTTTTATTTGCAGCCTTCTGAGCCACACAGAAGGTGATGAATATTGGCTCTGTGTTACTTAGGAAACTCATTAACCCTCCTGTTGCAGTGGATCTAACCATAAACCATGGAGGCTCTTGGATTAGAATAAAGAGTTCACATAAATGAGCTTCTTGTTAGTCCACGTTGTACAACATCTTACTGACATAATGTCTCTTTCTTATTTCTTTTCCTCCAGTACTTTGCAGATCATATTCTGTTTTCATCCCAGCTGGTAATCTGCCCTGTCTGGAATAAATTCAAGGGTTCCAGCTGAGTTCTCACAATAAGTTAAGATAACCTTAGTTATGCTGCCCCTGACAAGAGTAGTCCTCCTTCCTTCCTCCACAGGCAGCCATGAAGTTCTTCTCCCCTACCCTTCCCTCCTTGAGCCAATTCTATAGCTGTGTGATGCGTTTAATCAAGGAATCGATCTGTCTGAAAGCTGGTGGGTTTTTTCCCTAGGTTAGTTTTTGGATGGAACCATTTCCTGATCCAGATTACAAATGACTGCACAATCAGACGAATGAGAGCAACGAGCAGACTAGAAATCCATTGGCAGGAGAGGTAAATTGGGCATGACCACTTTTTGCAGCAGCATGCACTTGGATTAGAATCACACAATCATAGAATCATAGAATCGTTTAGGTTGGAAAAGACCTTTAAGATCATCAAGCCCAACCGTTAACCTAACCCTGCCATTCCACCACTAAACCCTGGCCCCAAGCACCTCGTCTGCCTGGCTTTTAAATCTCCCCATGGATGGGGACTCGACCCCTTCCCTGGGCAGCTCCTTCCAGTGCTTGACAGCCCTTTTGGTGAAAAAACCTAAAACAGAATCATTGAATTGTTTAGGTTGGAAAAGACCTTTAAGATGATCAAGTCCAACCATTAACCTGACCCTGCCATCCCACCACTAAACCATGTCATTAACTGGAAGTGATCATGAGGCTCCAGCCTTAGTCATTCAAGGGCTAAAAGGCTTCTGTTGAGCACACTACTGATCACTTGGGTTTACCCTGCAGTGGGCAGCCCCAAAAGCACTTGGAGTGAATTTATACGTTGCCTTCACTCATCTTACTATCCCGGTTTCCATATACCTCTTCATGCTTCTGGCTAACCTGGGGAAGGGAGTAAAGTAAGGTCTCTATGCCATGCCATTTTCTTGTTGCTCAACAGTTTGATAGGCACAAAGCTCTCAGTCACGGACACTTATCTTGCTTGTGATTCATCTGGAATGTATGGGAGATCCTCAGGCCAAAAGCATCCTCAGAAGAGTCAGGCAACTCACTTTCTGCATATTATTGCCTCAGGGCACAGAGTGATGTAAAGTACCTGGAAAGATCTCCATTAAAGATTCAGATCCCGGGGAGGAATCAGCCCAGGAGACTCATTACAGAGAAGCACGCGGAGTTTTCAGAGACAAGCAGTCTCACAGGTTGCATCATTCACAGATTTCAATTCTTGGAACAAATAAGTAGGAATACTCTACTGATAAAAACAGTAGTAGCACGTGCCCAGACACAGTACCTGCTCCTGCTCTGCTATTCAAGTCCCGAATGTTATCAAAAACCGCAGGTGGCTCCAAACCCAGGTATGCCTTTACGAGGAAACTCAGCTCTGTGAATGCCTCCTCCGGTTCATCTGCAGAAAGGGATATGCATTTCAGGGTGGAGAGAAAGGATACATAATGAAAAAAATAAGCTTTAATCAGTACAAAGGTAAAAATCACAGAAGTCTGACACAAAAATGCGTTCTTAACTCATCCAGCTCATCTCTTTGGGAGAAAAATCTTCATCTTCATAAATCTTCATAAATAGCACATTTAAGAAAATAATCCAAAATCCATCTCACTTTCTGCACTCACCTAAATATTCTCCTTCTGCAGTTTGGTTTATTGTGTTTTATTTCTTTAATGCTATATTCAGATTGTAAGCTCCATGTGCTTATGGACAATAACTACAAATACAATATTTTGTACCACAATGACATATTTCACTGTCACTGTGATGAACCACAAAAATCGCCTCCACAAAAGGGCAGACACAGGACAAACTAGAAAAGGATTCTTCTCCACTACCCGCTATCCTCAATTCCAAGAAGCAAACATTTGTTTTAATGACATCTCTACCACCCTCACATTCCTTGTTTCAAGCTGGGGGACTTGAGCAAGTTACTAAGCCTAAGAGTCCTACAAGAAAAAGCTTTGCAGCAGCCTCTTTACAGCGAGACATGCACATCAGCTGTCATTTCAACACTTAAAAAAGCCTATCCTGCCCAGAGGTAATTAGGTCTGCTAGATCAAAAGGACCTCTGAACTCTGCCCAGAAACCAACAGACAATTAGCACAGATCAGTTTAATATTCTCATAGGAGACAATACCCAACAAGTGTGCTGCTAAGTTCAATAGTTGGGTCGCTTTCTAGATGGGCTTAAAGCACAGCTTGGACATAGCAGAGTAATTCAGTCCTGACAGATCTCCAGAGCTTTTGGATTCCTGGGACAAGAATTAACTGGGAAAGTCAAATAGTTTAAAATGTTGTGCTGAACATCAAATCATTTGCCACCCTTAGTTTAATATTTGCCAGTGGCTTTGTTTGCGTAGCAGATTCAGTCCATCTATCGGTGTGACATGAGAAGTCAGATTTATAGTATGAAAGAGATAACTTACCCGTGTTGACTACTGCATCAAAGTATCCAGGAAAATCCTGACTTATTTTGATGTACATGTCCACTCTGGAGACTGCCTCTTCAATCTCAGGCCTGCTGAATAATCCTTTCCTCCGCAGATGTCCCTCATATTTCTCTTTGTTCATCGGTACTAACAGGATATATCTGGGTTTAAAGTAGGTATTTTTCAAGCTACGCACACCCTTTAAATTAAGCAGAGAAATGCAATGTTTTGTTCCTGAAACTGAGTGTTACTGAACTTGGAGCTGAGTTTAGGACAACTCTGTACGTATCACAAATTGCTCTCAAAGTAGTACTGGAAACCTGTATCCAACCCACAGGTCTCAAGATGTAGCATAGAATCATAGAATCATAGAATCATAGAATCATAGAATCATAGAATCATAGAATGTTTTGGGTTGGAAGGGACCCCTAGAGGTCACCTAGTCCAACACCCTGCAGGATCAGGGACACCTTTAACCAGATCAGGTTGCTCAGAGCCCCATCCAACCTGGCCTTGGATGTTCCCAGGGATGGGGCCTCCACCACCTCTCTGGGCAACCCGTTCCAGGGTTTCACCACCCTCAGTGTAAAGAATTTCTTCCTTAGATCCAGCCTAAGCCTACCCTGGTTTAGTTTAAAACCATCCCCCCTTGTCCTGTCCCAGCTGGCCCTACTAAAAAGCTTGTCCCCCCCTTTCCTCTGGGCCCCCTTGAAGCCCTGACCGGCCACACTCAGCTCTGCCCGCAGCCTCCTCTTCTCCAGGCTGAACCACCCCAACTCTCTCAGCCTGTCAAGCATCCAGCTTTACAAAACAGGCAAGTTCAAGGTGAAAACATGTGAAAAGCGTTATAAGAATAGTACAACTTTATTCTAAACATACTTTTGAAAGAACCCTTCTAGTCAAATTCCACAGTGATTTAAAGCATCATAGTTCTCACACCCACCAGTTAACGGCTTCTTCTTCTTTTCCATCCTTTCGATTGTGTCAGGACCTACTTATTCTGAATGTGTGGATCACCGGCTCACGCTATTTTACGGACACACAGCACAACTTATCTGCATCACCACCTTGGCCCTTAGCTTTCCACTATGAATCACAGAATCACAGAATCGCAAGGGTTGGAAGGGACCTCGGGAGATCATCCAGTCCAACCCCCCTGCTAAAGCAGGTTCTCCTAGAGCATGCTAGACAGGACTTCGTCCAGGCGGGCTTTGAATATCTCCAGAGAAGGAGACTCCACAACCCCCCTGGGCAGCCTGTTCCAGTGCTCTGTCACCCTTAGAGTAAAGAAGTTCTTCCTCCTATTCAACTGAAACCTCTTATGTTTCAGTTTGCACCCGTTGCCCCTAGTCCTGTCACTGGACACCACTGTAAACAGACTGCTTCTGTCCTCTTGACTTCCGCCCTTAAGATATTTGTAGGTGTTGATGAGGTCCCCTCTCAGTCTCCTCTTCCTCAGGCTGAACAAGCCCAACTCTCTCAGCCTTTCCTCGTAGGGGAGATGCTCCAGTCCCTTTATCATCCTAGTTGCCCTCCTCTGGACTCTCTCTAGGAGTTCCTCATCTTTCTTGAACTGGGGAGCCCAGAGCTGGACACAGTACTCCAGGTGGGGTCTCCCCAGGGCAGAGTAGAGGGGGAGGAGAACCTCCCTCGACCTGCTGGCCACACTCCTCTTAATGCACCCCAGGGTGCCATTGGCCTTCTTGGCAACAAGGGCACACTGCTGGCTCATGGTCAGCTTGTCATCCACCAGGACTCCCAGGTCCCTCTTGGCAGAGCGGGACCTGACAATTTTCTCCTCAGCTATTTTTCTAAGTGAATGTGCGCAGCTTCATCGAGATACAGGAGTATTTATTTTGCTTGCAACGTTACCCCCTCCCCAAACTGGGTATAACCACAGCTCCCCAGCAGAGATGCGATGTACACATCCGTTACGCTATAGTCAGCTGTCTTAACCTCAAACATTTTTATCAGCAATAAACTATCTTGAATAGGACTTTTAGTAAGCCGACAAGGAAACATTTACATGAGCCTTGTGTCAACTCTGCCATAAGGCCAACGGCTCCGGCTGGCACTAACTGACAGCTGAGGACCACAAACACCTATAATCATTTCAGCTAGATCTGAAAAAGGAGACCTGTCTGCACGTAACCAGACAGGTCCACCAAAAACCAAGGTCTTATTAAATGATGCAGGTAATGGTACCAACCCTGAATTTCCGATAGCTCTCCTTTGCACCGACTCATACTCCAAAGAATCTTTTCTCTTCCCTCTCATTCTACCTACATATAAACCAGAATATCGTAGACATGAAGCCCTGCAATATGGTATTGCCATTGCCATAAGATTTGTACTGAGTTTTCAAGGCCTGAGGCTTGCTCTGCTTGCTCTGAACTTTTCTTGACTTGGCTGTAACTTTGTTTTACTTGGTTTGGCCGTGACAGCAATTTCTCTTGTTGACCAGGTGGCTATACCTAACTGGTTTACTTTTGTTTTTCTTTCTGTGGTACAACCATAGTTTTATACGGATAGCAGTAACAAGCAGTTACTACCTCGTTCCAGGTAGAATGAGATGTTTATGACTCAACACAATCACATTGCGTAGATAAATACAGGCCTGGCATGACAGCAAAGACCTTGAGAAATGGAAACACAGGGCACAGTGTAGAGGTCTACAGACAGGGGTTGATAAGAGATGGATCACAGTCTTGACACTAGACACCTCACAACTATGAACATCTCATTACTGGGCAGTTAAAAAAGGAAGGCCTGGAGCTGGAAAAAGCTGGTTTTAGGGGCAACAAGAAGAAATAGTATCTAACTTACATAAAGGGCACCATGTATAATGAATTCTTGTATCAGGAGTGGTGTGGCCAGCAGGAGCAGGGCAGGGACCGTGCCCCTGTCCTGGGCACTGGGGGGGCCGCCCCTCGACTGCTGGGGTCAAGGTTGGGCCCCTCCCTCCCCAAAGGCCCTGGGGGGGCTGGAGCGTGTCCAGAGAAGGGCAGTGGAGCTGGGGAGGGGTCTGGAGCCCCAGGCTGCTGGGGAGCGGCTGGGGGAGCTGGGGGGGTTCAGCCTGGAGCAGAGGAGGCTGAGGGGAGCCCTCATCGCTGCCTACAACTGCCTGAGAGGAGGGGGGAGCCGGGGGGGGTCGGGCTCTGCTCCCAGGGAAGGGGCGATGGGATGAGGGGAAACAGCCTCAAGTTGTGCCAGGGCAGGGTTACGTTGGACATTGGGAACAATTCCTTCCACTAAAGGGTTGTCAAGCACATCCCCACACCAATGATGATGCCAGAGGGAAACCACTAACCTGAGAACCCAAAGGAGCAGTGAAAGGGTGAGCATAACACCAGCAAAACAGATAAAACCCAAGAAGCATGTGTTTCAATTTTAATATTATTATCAATAATTATTTTTTCTGTATATAAGTATTCTAAATGCATAATTCTTCTTCTTTTTTTCTGTAATAATTAGACCTAGACTAAGGATGATTCTTAAATTAGTTAAAATTTCCATCATGCTAACAACAAATTTTTAGCTTTACTTCTATATATCTGATCATATACATATAAGATCTTATATATATAAATGATCATTTTTGGTATTTAATGATCATTGTGGGAAAAAAACCAACTCAAACCAGCCAACAACCAGTGTAGTGTCTGGTGATGAACAAATTACCCAAAGTTAAATGAGACCATGCACGTTATTCCACTGTAGTAAACACAGGGAAGGCTACTTCCTTTTCATTGAGGCATGATACACCTTCACTGAAGGGAGGGACTAATATGTCAAATCTGAGCACTGTTCATTACTTCATCAGAACTGACCGTCACATCCTTAAAGCTGGGGTTCTCCAGAATAATTCTAAAATACAGCCAAATACAAGCAAAATAATGCAAAAACCAAAACTAGGCTGAACACTTACTAGATATTTTTTTTTTTTCCTGGTTGAAGCATTCTAAGTATGGAACAGTACTTTGATCCCTTCTAAAAATTTCAGGGAGTGATTCTGGGGAAAATCCTATTTATTTTGGCGAAAACTAAAGGGAAGAATTTGGGGCACAGAAATCTCTGCACCCAGCTACGTGACCACTGACTTTCAGCTAGGCCTGTAATTATTCAGAAATTGGAAAACCAGCAGAAAGCAGACCCACATTCCATCCCAGTAACACCCTCCTCATCTGAAGTTGCACTGTCAATGGGTTCACTTTCTGATCAAGAAATAACGTAACAAATGATTTGTATGTCCCCGAACTCTGTAGGAATAGGAAGGTAGCCCGTCAATAGTCTGGGGTGAATGGGGAGGAGAAAAAAGGAAGAGATACAGAAAGCTTCTGGTGTGCCCAATAAATTTGCTGTACAGAGACAACAGGATGAGTGACTGTCTCATATGAAATAAAGAGAGTATAAGAAAAGTGACCTTAAAATAAAGAATGGGAGAATACAGGAGTTGACAGCTTGAATCCAAAGAGAGATTTGGAAAATAAAAAAAGGACTAAAATTTGAGTTTCCTGAATTTGCATATGAGGTCAAGAAAGGACTCCTTGAGTTGAAGACATCAATTCATTTAACATAGCTAAAGCACCTCATTTTTTTTTTTTTCAGTTAACAGCACAGGGTTATAGAGAAGATGTGATTAGTATTAGATCCTACTTCCTTTGACTCCCCAGCCTGAATGACTGGATAACCAGCAACAAGTGCAATAGAGAGTGGTCTTTGGTGGGAGAAAAGGTGTGCTTATATTTCTGAAAGCATAATGAAACCCATTAGCCCCTCTGCCACCACACGCCCTTAGCTGGACCGTGCAGCTCCTTCCATTGCTCTGCAGGTATCGGTGGCTACACAAGCAAAGGGAAAGCCCTGAAACATAAGAGGTTTCAGTTAAATATGAGGAAGAACTTCTTGACTTTGAGGGTGACCAAGCCCTGGCCCAGGCTGCCCAGGGGGGTTGTGGAGTCTCCTTCTCTGGAGATATTCAACCCCCACCTGGTCGATGTCATAGAATCATAGAATCATAGAATGTTTTGGGTTGGAAGGGACCCCTAGAGGTCCATCTAGTCCAACCCCCCTGCAGTGAGCAGGGACACCACTAACTAGATCAGGTTGCTCAGAGCCCTGTCCAACCTGGTCTTGTCCTGTGCACCCTGCTCTGGGTGAGCCTGCTTGAGCAGGGGGATTGGACTGGATGATCTCCCAAGGTCCTTTCCAACCCTTGCCATTCTGTGATTCTGTGAACGCGCTTACTCCAACTTATAGCTGTGTGTCAGAACTGCAGCAGCTTCACTAACTGGAAGTGTAGAGTCAGCAAGATTTAACTTCTAAAATTTGTGTCAGTCTCCTTTATCAGTGAAAGATATACTCTAGATTAAAGGGAGTGAACAGCTCTAAATTTTTAGTCTCAGCCCACAGACCATAATTAAAATTTCTTTTAATAGTGCTAAATCACTTTTGTTATGAGCCTCGCAGAAGATAATGGACTTCAATAACTTCTATTCGGATACATAACTCACCATTATTGTTTCTCATCCGCTAACAGAGTCCACAGTGATACAAGACTGTGCATAATTACTACGTGATCTTGAAACTTCAGTGACAAAGGAGTTTCTTAGCTGTCTGTCCATGACAGTTGCTTCGGTAATATCCAGTAAAAGTTATGGTCACTGCCTATGTCGCTGGGTTAACCTCCTTATGAATAAACATGATGTTCCATTAAGTTCTTTCTCCTAAATTATTTGACAACACATCTACTTTGTGAAGAATTGACAGCTTTAAAAGGCACCCCATTCCATCATATTTAATCTTCTCCTATTTTTCTTCCTTTGGAAATTTAGGCTCTGTCTGGCAAGACAACAAACAGGCTCAATGCCTACTGCAATCAGCGGAGGCTGAGGGTGATTCACAGTTCTCACAAGACCAAGGAGAAAGAGGAAATGGAACTACACAGAGATTAAGTTATTAATTTGCTGTTTAACATCAGCCGAGTAACAGGCACTTAAGAACAGGATTGCAGCATTAAATTGTGGACCATTTGAGCAAGGAGCTACTGATTTTTTAGCACTGGCATGCTGCTATTCTGTTATTTCTACGTTTACATGCAAGCCAGTAAATGTGTAGCGATTTCTTTGGGCCAAAGGGGACTAAAACTCCTTATGAACACCAAGGTTCTTAACTGAAAACTAGTTTTTTGATCATCAGTTTCACAAGCAAAATAATAATCCTAACATTAATTCAATTTAGTATTGATTTTTGCTCCCTAGTCTATCCCCTAACCCTGGATGCACAACTTCAGATCCTATGTTAGCACTGCAGTGTCCTACATTTTTTTTTTTATATCTATTATTTTTTCCCCCATCTATGATGGACTGTAGCAGTGCCTGTTACCTTGTAGTAATCCCCCAGAGGTAGAGCTGAGCCCTACGAACACAGTAAAACCCAGTAACGCTCAGCATCACATTGTGGGCGCTCTACAGAGTCTTTCATTTTGGAAGCTCATACAGATGGAACTTATTTTGCAGAAATGGAAGGAAATGGAGCATGCCTTTCCTTTTTCTCACCTCAACCCCTAGCTAGTAAATCTTGAGCGAAGATAATGAGAAGTATATAATTAGAAAATTAGCTAAAAAGTTATTCTTTTGGGATTCCAGTAGATAGTTTTTGACGCTTTGTTTGTGACCTAGTTTCTTAATGCAGCAAGACTTCTGAGATCCTGCCATCTGTGCATGTGCACCTGACAAACCTCAGAGATAGTAATCTCTCAGAGAGATTGCATCTTTTAATAGTTCTGCCCAAAATATTGCCTCAGGCCTGCACACACCCTCCATTGCTTCATCAGCAGAGGAGAAGCATGGCATTCTTTCAGGGGTGATCAGTAGGCGTGCAGCTCTAGACTAGTCCCACTACAAGCTGCAGATGGGTGGAAAGGACATGGTTGAAAAGCTGAAAAGTACTGGGGATGTGGTAGGGAGATGAGGCTGCTGAAGATTGAAAAAAACAGGGCAGGAAATTTTAAGGAGCCAGCAGAAGGATCCATCTGACTAAATGTGGGTGTCTATAAAGGGAGCGGTGTGGTTTACATATAGAGTGCTACTTGATACAGGCAGGGGAGTTAAAAATGCTGTTCATCTGACCAAAGAACTCTCTCTCCAGTGGCTGTAATGCAGCCCACACAACTAGTTCAAATGTATCAGCAGCAGCTGTAGGCTGGGAAGAAGGCTGTAGGATGTCTCTTGCATCAGTAAGTGGCTACGTCTAGGCAGTTGAAACAAACCTTAATCAAACTGCATCAAGTCCTCCGAAACAAACCTTAATCAAACTGCATCAAGTCCTCCCCAGGATGGTTCTCACAGAACGACTCATTCAAAAATGTTTGGGTAATAAGCAATCCTTACCTCTATTTCTAAGTGAACACAGGTTGCAAGACCCTCTCTGGCAATTGACTCTACAGTGTCTCTTCCAAGTCCATAGTAATAGCCACTGTATTTAAAGGTTGCTATAAACTTCCCCTGAAATTCAAAACAGCAAGTATAATGACAAAAGAAATATTTTATCTTCCTTTAAAGAGCAGAATCACTTTGGACTTCCTTGCTTTCTTTCCCTACAAAGTTTCTCCCTGCCTAAATCATCAATGCTAACGAGGCCAATGGTAGCACAAAATTTGCAGGGAAGAGCACATAGCCAGTCCTGCAGGGTATGGGCTTCTCCGTTGTTCATAGATAAAAACCCACCAGTGTCTTGAAAACAAGCTGCTGACAGGTTACAGCTTGCATTGGTTATTCATTGCCACTGTAAAGAAAGCAAGATCTAAAGCAAGGGGCATCCTTCTTTTGACATTACATCAAACCATATGGCCATGCCGTATAAAATAGACGCTGTCAAAGAAAAGAGAGGACAGAAACAAATCTGCAAGGAGAATGTATAATTGGCCAAGAAATTTCAAAGTTAAAACCTGACAACTGAAACTTTGGTTCCCAGTAGTACGTCTAGAGATGTAAGCAGATTATATTCTTTTAAAATTAAACTACTTGATTACTGAGAGTTATCATTAAGGACCAAATCAGTTGCTTAAGACTCCGTTGGCTCCCCTGTTTGTGTATGTACAAATAATGAGCTCGGCTGTGGCTTTTCAAGCCAAAGTTTTATTGCAGGCAGCAAAAGGCATCAGAGACAGTAGCTGGAGGCACACTGCCTTCAGAGAGAAACACAATGCCCTCAGGGTGAATTTGCTAAACTTTAAAAGACTGCATTCCCTGCAGGGTTGCTGGAAGGTTTTGAAAAAAGAAAAAAAAATAAAATAAAAAAACCAAAAAAAAGATGGCAGCTATTTCAAGAGTTTTTCTTTCCTACACACACAATAGATATTTGCATAGGAAAATAAATTTATTTCTACATTATACTACTGTTTAAAGATTCCAGCTGACCATTATGCCCATTTAATGGTTTTGATATACGCATACAGGAGAAAAGAGAGCATAAATATACAACAAATTTGTGGTTTCCGAGTACGATCTTAAGCCACATAACTGTGAGTGAATAAGAATGCACACACAGACACAAACTTAATATTAAAAAAAAATAAAAATCAGACCTGGACAGAAAAGTTGAGTTCACTTGGGGTGTGGGAAATAGGCCTACTAGGATCCTAGTTAGGTACTTACTGTGTTCACCATTTTGTCAAACGCTTCTTGAGAAACGAAATAGTAATCAAGTCTGTTTTCTTCACCAAAGTAAGCTGCCCTGGTGGTGTGACAGGGACTGGAAGATATATGATATAATAAAGAAATAACCTGTTTTCAATCATAGAAGTAGCAATGGAATAGGAGCAGGGGAAAGGGAGACTACTACAAATCATTTTATTTTTAAGAAGAGAAGAAATATGAGAAATCTAAAGAGGTGCAAATCATACCACTAATGCCGCATATTTGAAAGATTAACCCATAAATACAAAAAAAAAGTTTAAATGTAACATTACATTTTGGCTATAAATCCCCCCCGACCCAGGATAGCCTGAACTGAAGCTGTCACAGCACGCTGTAATAGAGAAATGATGAAACAATTTTTTTCCAGTTATGTCAGCTTGTGGATGATATAAAGTAGGATCCTAAATATGGAAAAGGAGACTAGGAGTTAGGCTGAACTGTGAGGTTAAGAAAGAGATATAAAGACCAACCTTTAAATAGACTCCTAATAGTAAGGGGAGAAACAATCCTGAAACTAGGGAGATAAGTGGGATACAAGGCAGGAAAAGTAATTGCCTGCCACCACATAAGGACATAGGATAAACCTCAGATACGTGAGCTTACTACCAGGATGAAACACTAAAAAAAAAAAAAAACAACCCCAAACAAACCCAAAAAACCCCAGCTAAGTCAATGCATGTAGCAGTTTCAGACTAAAATATGAAGTGGCTTGTGTTCTATTTTAGGAAATTATATTTTGCTTCTTGTTTCTGCTTTGGATTTGGTTTTAGTTTTTACATTGCAGGATAACAGAAACAAAAGCATGATGTGGAGCTTTGGCATTGACTCCCAGCGACGACATTTTAACTCTTCGACTTCTGCTGGATTGTCCTGGAAAATATGGCAAAAAATATACTACCTACCAGTATAGCACCTACCAGGCCATTTCTGCTCATTTATCCCAGGTAGCGCAGTTATAAACCATTAAGAAGTTCAGTCTGTAATGCAGAGCTTGACAGATCTTAACTATCGCGGCATAAGAGGGTGCCACTTTTTTTATCAGCAAGCTGTGGCAAATGAAAACAGTGTGCTACACGTGGACTCTGTAAAATTTCCCTTCAAAGGCCTGATTTTCTTTAAGATATTACGAACGCATCCAGCTTTAAAGGCCATTCCTGAGCACTAGCCAGATGGTTTGAGGGTCCAATTTCACTTTATTTTTTGAAACACTTCTAAACATTACAACCCTTTTTAATTGCAAGGCCATGTTTACATTCAAACTGCCAAGGTATCTTGCATGAAATACATTTTTAATGAGTGGAATGTTTGAAATTTAAAAGTGTAAGCCATAAAATTGCTTAAATCTCCACTGAATAATTAAAATACAACTTTGCTTTATGGTTGCAATTTTCTGCTCTGTTAAGATTCTGTCTCTCTCCCCTTTTTTTTTTTTTCCCCTCACGCATAAAACTTTTAGGAAATAAAATACACAGTATAAAAACAGTGCTCTTAAAAAGACACATAGTGCTTGGAAAATTTCAGCTGGTATTCAATTAGTCTGTAATTTCCAAACTAGTCTTTCAAAACATCGTCGTTGCTTTCAAGAAAGGCAAAAAGTCATTTTTTGAGTGGTATAACCATGGCATTTCTTCAAATGTCCTTTCAACTGGCCAGTTTAACGATCTAAGCCAGCAAGTGGCTACAATCTGAGCACAGAGTAGACCTGTAGGCTCCTTCACCAAGGCGTATGACGTTAGAGAAGGTTACTACCAGACATCACATCGCCATGTAGACCATGGTCCTGTGATGCTAAGAACTGAGGAATCTCTCTCACATAGGTGCCCATGGTCCCTTTCTTTCAACTCACCACTTCGGGACCTAAGAGCGCACAAATATAGACCCAGGTCCTGTTGTGGCAAACGCTAAACGTGTGAAACGATGGCCAAAGTCTGGTTAAAAATGAATGGATAAATTCATGTAATAAGAAAGACTGATAAAATAGAGGAGAAATAATATAACAGGAATACAGAGCAGTGCTGGATAGCGTGTGCTATAGGACCTATGGAAGTTAGGTACTGCCAGGAATGGAACGGGTGGACAAGAGGAACAGCTTACACCACCTAATTTTAGGCAACAGATAATGGTGATCTAATGTAGTCAGACTTCCTATCTACTGTGCGCTGAAAATAGGTGGATACCTCAGGGAAACGATTCACAAAGGCTGAATCTCCCTTGGAAAGAATTCGTTTCTCTCCACTAAGTAGGCAGGGAGCCCAAGGCAGTAAGGATCATAATTCAGGCCTTTCAGATCGGGAGAACTAGTCCTCCCAGCAGGTGGTGAAGTCTGAAAGGTGCCATTTGCTTTGATAATACTACTCACAGGATAATAAACTGGTCCAGCAATTGCACTTGTTTCCTTTCCTAGCTTCTGGGTGCAGTCTGCACACGCATGCTAATGTGTTTATATGCAGGTACATTACAAAAATTAAGAGAAATGCATACGTATCTAAACAGATGCTTAGGTTGAGGGGCATTTGTGAGCGTAGACAGAACAGATCAATAAAAGGAGCATTAAATGACACATTTTGTTTGTTTGTTTGCTGTTCACCTTTGAAAAGAACATGATAATTTAAATAGCTTTTCTTTTAAGGAAGTATTTGATGACTTCAGGCAATCAAGCCCTGGGAAGAGATAAAATGCACAGCAATGAACATTTATTGGTTGTCTTCAACTTTTAGCTTCTTTAAAAAAAAAAAGAAAAGAAAAAAGAAAAACAAACCAGCAGCAATTCTAGCCTTGATCACTTGGTGTCCTTTTAAACTTACGGAGCAAACTTACCCGTATCTGAAGAAATTGTTGAGCTGTCTGCAGATCTTATGAGTAAGTTCTCTCTTACCACAGGCCAGAGGGCCAACTAATACCAGCATGGGGTAGGGAGCATCAAGAGTAGGTAAAGTGCTACAAGAAAGGAAAATAAGGAGCCATTACATTATCTACAAATGAAGTCTTCAGCAACTTTGTATAAAGCTTCTGCAGAGACTTTATCATCATTTCAACTATTCTCATCCGTCTATCACGCTATTCACATTGTTCACAGTGTAGACAAAAATCAGGAGAAGCGTGTGCTCAGTTTGATATGCTCGAAACTTAAAAATAGCACAAAATACTGCATTAAAGACCCCTGGGTCTCTTTTGCAAAAGGAATAATGTTACGTCTACTATAATCTTTTCCGATTTATAACCTTTTCTAAAGCTCCCTCTGCAGTTACAGTGTTGCTGGGATTTGTTTAAGAGTTTTCCAAGTCTATCGCAGAGATGGTAATACTTTAACGATCAGGATAATAAGCCTAGCATGAACCTGGACTCAGTCCTACAAACCTTTACGCACTCCTGCATGTAATCTTGCTGACTTCCATGGCCTTGCCAGATGAAGGTGGAAATTTGTAAAGAACTCTTCAATTCAACACAATGAAAACCACTAAAATCCTTAAGCTCCACTGAACACAAATAACACTACAAGAAAAGAACCCAAAGTGCTGCAAAAATACAAAGCCCTCCATTGTCTCCATGCTGAGCAGATGGTTAGATCCTCAGATTTCCACTTCCAGCTGTAAATACCAGAATGAATAGCATTTCCGCACTTTTGAGTGTCCAGCAATTTACTTAGACAGCTAAAAATGGAATGCAACTTTGGACACTCAGTTTTAAATCTCAGCTAGATCTTAAGACTATGCTGCTTGATAATATGTCAGAAATAGTTGAGATAATTTCAAACCCACTTATTTTTAAATACTAAATGGCTTGAACTAAATTTAAATTTTCAAGTGGAAGAAAAGCACTGATGTGCGTTAAACTTAAAGCAGGTGAACACAAATTCCTGAAAATAGAGTGTTTCTTTAACCTTTTCTCTAACAAGTAACTAACTGTATAAGAAGTAGAATCATAGAGTGTTTTGGGTTGGAAGGGACCCCTAGAGGTCACCCAGTCCAACCCCACCGCAGGGAGCAGGGACACCTTTAACCAGATCAGGTTGCTCACAGCCCTGTCCAACCTGGCCTTGAATATTTTCAGGGATGGGGCCTCCACTACCTCTCTGGGCAACCCTTTCAATGTAATGATAACCATCCAAACACAAGCATGGAGGAAAAAGATTTCAAAGTAATGGCTTTACTCCTATTTTAGGTTCAGCAAAGCAGCTCTATTTTCTACCAGATTACATGTATATAATGGGACTTGATGCTTTAGAAGCACTAAGATAATAATGCAATTCAGTCTCCCACTTCTCTTAGAGGGTACTATTCTCACAAAAGAAATATCAGATACACCTAATTAAGATCATGCCTCGAGTCTGTACATACGTGTTGTTGCTAAACTGTGAAATGAACCCAGATCCTGGTTCAGTGTTCCATCCTCTAGACTTTTTTAAAGCAAGACCGTAGCAGAACCCTTGGGAGATTTAAGGATTTTTTTACTTACCGTGCCGATTGGTGACATTTACAAAACCTTAGACAACATTAGCACAATAAGCTTATTAGCACGATACATTAAGAATACTAGAGAAGGTAAAAATACATTTTCAAAATCCTCATCTGAATCTGTTAGGCTGTGACATTCTGTTCAATTTAAGAAATATCTTCCTCCTCTCTTGATTATTTGAGCTGTTCTGACTGTCTTTCCCTTTTCTGACTTTTGTGGTAAGGAAAAGACCAGCTTAAGACAACGTGATCCCAGGAGGTATTGGTGACAATTGTGGACACTACAAGTGCATTATTATAACTGAACCATTTAAAAGCTAGAGATTCAAAATTTATCAAGACATGACAGAAAGGTTCTTATTCTTGCTCAAGGCCATGCCCTTCGTGAATAACAGTGTCAAGGCAGGTCTGTGAAGACAGAACCCTTACCTTCAACATAGTTTTAATATATTCCTTCTCCGTGCACAGAACCTGTTACGCGCTTGCAAATTGCAGAATTCCTCAGTAATCTTTTCTTTTCAAGGAAGCGTTATATCCAATAACGATACAATACACCATTACTTGACATGATTATACTTGGAATTCAAATTCCCTTAAATAAATTTCCATTGCTCAAATTCCTCATGTCCTCAAATTCCTTGGATTTATTATTTCATCAGAAGAACATGAGAACATTTCTGTGACACTGTCTTCCATTACATCACCACTTGCTAGTTCTCAGAAGATAAACTAAAAGTTTGGGGTTTCCTACATCTTGTAAAGAGTTCTTGGCTCATTTAATGTTCATCCTTCAACTTTCTTTGTGTTTGGCAAGTACAGTAATACACTGCTGAGCAAGATTAATAGATTTCAAGGCCAGAAGGGACTACTGCGATCATCTATTCAGGCTCCTCTCATCACACTGGCAACAGGATTTCCCTGATTTCTTGTTTCAAGCCCGATACCTGAGGTTCTGTTAGAGCATATTTTAATTAAAAACGTTCCAGTTGTGGAGAATTCTTGGTACCCTTGGTAAATTGTTCCAATGGTTAATTACCTTCATTGTTAAAAATAATCATGCTCTATTTCTTCTCTGAATGAATTTATCCTCAATAGCCGGATACCAAGTCTCATCATGTCCTTGCCCAATAGACTGAAGAGCCCTCTGTTATTAAATTTCTGCTCCCCATGTAGCAGTTTTAACTACAATCAAGCTACCTTTTTAAATGTCACATGCATTTATAGTAGGGGGAAAATACACATAATATTGTTCAGTAGTGTGTTACCATGTAATTAAAGATAGAATCACAAGGCACACAGAGAGAGGGAATGGCATAAGAAACTTAATGTTTTCTGACTGCAGAGCATGCAACAGTGTAACTTTTGTATTTGTTTTCAGGTTTTAATAGAGATATTACTAAAATAGAATTAATTCCAATCTCATCTAAAAACATAGATGCAAATGAACCAAACCAATCTGGTATTTTATAGTGCAGATGACTGTAACGCATCATCATTAGGAAGATTTCATTAATGACTGTGTTGTGTGCTTTCCAGCTGAGCATGGGCAAACATTCAAAGCATCGTTAACAATTTTGGTCAGTACCATAAATGCTGGTCTGCATGTTTATATGTTTGTGTATACAATGCCTCTGACAGAAGACAGGATTGTTTCTTTCCAGCGATGAAGACACACATACACAATCCAATAAACAAATATTTAAATACAGCCTATGTCTTCATTGGAAGAAATCCATGCCTCTAGGTAAAACTATTGTGCTTTTTTTTTTTTTTTTTTTGAGAAATCTCCAACCCTGCAAAACAGTAAATAAATCTTCAGGGCTTTTTTTAATAGGTTGTTAAGTATTCTCAGAGCTGTCATCACCACTGGGATGGTTCCTGTCTTTCATTGACAATCCCAGAAAACATAAGACTCGCAATAAAGATATTCTAAAAATATCATTTTCTGAGTTCCTAAATCTTGGCTCTTAAATCAGGTTACTCATTGCAAATTAAGATGTCCAACATGGTGCTAAAACAGATCGTGGGGCACAAAAGTTTATCCCAGTGCCCACTGTAGCCAATATAATAATACACGACATATATTTAATGTATTTCATAGTATTCCAGAGCATGTCAAAGCATTTTCCAAGCATTTATCAAGCGAATATTGTAACACATCTGCAGACCAGCAAAGTATGGGCTATTTCCATTTTCTAGATGAGAAATGAGACTGAGAGAAGTCACCTGGCATGGCAATGGCAACGTTGGAAAAAGGGTATTGATTTACCCCTCCCTTCTGTGCTTTAACTGGTGGTCAGCATCATCTCCTCCCAAGGGCAGAAGTAGTATCATAGAATGTTTTGGGTTGGAAGGGACCTTGAGAGGTTATATAGCCCAACCCCCCTGCAGGGAGCAGGGACACCAGTAACCAGATCAGGTTGCTCACAGCCCCATCCAACCTGGCCTGGAATGTTCCCAGGGATGGGGCCTCCACCACCTCTCTGGGCAACCCCTGCCAGGGTTTCACCACCCTCACTGCAAAGAATTTCTTTCTTATAGCCAGTCTAAGCCTACCCTGGTTTAGTTTAAAGCCATTACCCCTTGTCCTGTCACAGCTGGCCCTACTAAAAAGATTTTCCCCATCTTTCCTATAGGCTCCTTTTAAGTACTGAACGGCCACAAACAGGTCTCCCCGCAGCCTTCTCCTCTCCAGGCTGAACAAGCCCAACTCTCCCAGCCTGTCCTCATAGGAGAGGTGCTCCAGCCCTCGGATCATTTTTGTAGCCCTCCTCTGGCCCTGCTCCAACAGGTCCATGTCCTTCTTGTGCTGAGGTCTCCAGAGCTGGATGCAGGGCTCCAGGGGAGGTCTCACCAGAGCAGAGTAGAGGGGCAGAATCCCCTCCCTCGTCCTGCTGGCCACGCTTCTCCTGATGCAGCCCAGAGTACGGTTGGCCTTCTGGGCTGCCAGTGCACTTTGCCGGCTCATATCCAGATGGACGTCCCCAAGTACAAACTTGAAAATTTCACCTTATGAATATAAAATGTGCTCCAAAGCCATGAAATAAAGCTATTTTGCTCACAATGGGATGCCAATCGTGTGAAGAGAAGGAGTAAGCAGAAGAAGAAGAAGGTATGTTTTACAGCTCTCTTCTCCCTCTAGAGATTTTTAAATTGCCTTTGGGTATTGATAGAAATATTGCGTCTTTCATTTATGGTGGAAATGGCCATCTGTTTCAACAGATTGTTTAAAAGAAACGGAGTTGTGGACAATCTGTCTCAGACTTTAGAGGTGAATGACTAACTTCATTTCATAATCAATTCCAACCAAATCAGATTTGCCTAATTTCCAGACTGCTACCAGAATACTATGGAACGTCTACTTCTTCATGGCATTAATTTAGAGGTGGGAGTGGGACAGAAAAATGTCCCTCTAACTATGACAACATATTCTGCTTTACTTGAGTGCCACCCTCAGGAGCTGATGTGAAGTGGAGGTAAGCTTACCTGTCAAAGATCCTCTGGGGCTGCAGCACGCTATACATAACATGAGTCATATGGTCTTTAGCAGCAACAACTTCTGGAGGAGGATCATATTTATTCACAGCAGCAACCTGTTTCCACAGTTTAGGGGGCAAAAGAAAGAAGAGCAGTGATGTAATTGTTTCCAGCTGCAATATGCTTCGCAGATCACTATGAATAATGATGGCTTCATATTTATGAGGGTCAGACTTTGTAGTTGGGTTGTCTGTGAGCATTCCACTACATAAATCTTTTCAGGGGATTTAAGCGCAATTTGATAAATGGATGGACGGCAGCCAGACATAGCTCACTATCTTTAATATATTCACCCTTTTACTGGAAAGAAAACAGTATGCCACATAAGACGCAGAGTAATTTTGCTTAGGTTTTAATTATCCATTAATTTGCATCCTCTCACTGCTGGTGGAAGATGCCAAACTAAAATCCTTAGGGACTGAAGCCATTCATTTATTCGTCAGAAGAGGAACAGAATGGGCATTAACAAAGTAAGCAAACTGCACTTTTTCCCTGACAATGCATTTTTGTCTTTCCTGGGAGGAAGAACACTCAAACTCCAAGGATTCCCTCCATCCATTCTGTTGAAAGCTCTGTTGAGGGCACTGACGCTAATGAGTTGTATATTTTTTTGGTATTGTTAATGCTACCCACTCAGAAATAGGTTAAGAAGTACTGAGTCATTTCATGTAAACCATGGAAGATCAACTAGCCAACGCTGGTGCAAAATACTGCCGTAAGCGTCAAGGCCATGCCTGTGTTAGCAAGTAGTATGGTGCAAGAGGAGTGGATATTTAAAGCAAAATATTCAGTGCCCAGGACCCAATGTCCAAGCTATTCTGGGGGGAGTAGGGGGAAGGAGCTCTTTTTTCTAGCTCTAGTTTGGTCCTTGGGTCCAAATTAGTGGCTAGGAGCACATTAGGAGCATCCTGGTGCACACCATCTGGTTTAAGGTTAGTCCAAAAGAAGTCCAGTTCATGTGTTGCAAGACTATTGCGCAATGAGAATCGAGCATGGCAAGTTGAGTAACTGGGAGTTTCACTTCAAAACTACCCTCCTGATCTCAACTACGACATTTCTGTATATCCATTTTGTGCGCTCGTGAGACAGAAGAGCTGCTGCCTCCAAACTGTGATTGACAGGAGAGGTTATGAAGCTAGAATAGATGTCCTAAAATAACCAGAGGAGAGGATTTTCTGAAATAACTTCAATCACCCAAAAGTTAAATGCTAGTCTAAACCAGTCATCCAGGCTTTTACAGCCCATAAAGAAGGAAAAATTTCTTTAATATATTCAAAATTTTATTGGAAGGAAAACAGATTGCCACATAAAACAAAGAGTAAGATCAACATCTCGGGTGGGTGGGGTAAATTACAGTCTGGTACCATCCCTTCTCTGTGTTCACGATAGAGAGAGCCTGGCATTAAACAAGAACCCTAATGTTTATGCGGCTAAAGTTAGAAGTGATGATTTTCTTGTAAGGATCATTTTTAAAGGGTAATTCCCTGAAATCCAACCCCAGTTGGCAGCTGTTAATCCTAACAGTTCTAGCATGGCTTGGGCTCAAATACTACATGCAGCAATCAAATTACAGTAAAAGTGACACAAGAGGGAAAGGTTTCTATTACAATAGGAAGTTACTGGAAGCAGTCTGAGCAGGTTTTTTGGGGGAGAGGATTTTACAGTGAAACCTGTATGGAGTAGAATGTGAAACAAGCCTCATTATAACTTTCAGAGTTCACTTTTACTGTACCTGACACTAAAAAAACCCCAACAACGGTATTTTAGAAGTAGCAGAGTGGTTACCACTTCAGAGTATTTAATGAACATAGTTGCCTGTTTAGATTCACTAGCTGAGTAACAACGGTTGCTAAGTAAATTTCTTCACCCAACGAAGCTTTTAGGTAAGCTTTGTATTTTTACATATGACAACTGCTCCAGAAATTCTGCAGATATATCTGGATTGAAACGCAAAAGTCTTTGAATTTGTAGCCTATCTTGAGGGCTGAAACATGGGAGATTTGTTGCACCCAAATGACTACAAAGCTACATCTGCGTGCACAGTTTTTTATATTCTTTAGTTAGAAAAATTCCAGAATGATACGATGCTTACATACCTTTTCTTCCACTGAAATCTTCTTGCGATCCAGTTCTGTTAGTTGAAGCAACATGAAAATCACCAAGAGCCAATAATCTGTTTGCTCCTAAAGGACAAAGTTTCCACTTTGACATAAAGTACTTCACTTCATCAATCTAATATTTCATTTCGATCGGTTGAAATTATATCGGCCTTGATACATTGCAACACAAAAAGCTTTTTACCCTGAAGGATGTCAATACACTGTACGAATTGACACTCCACCCCCCCAGCTTAGCTTCTGCAAGAAAAGCTAATAGTTGTTCAAAAGTCTGCAATACATTGTTCAAAAGATCAATATGGGAATTTAAAAATCACCAGCATACCCACTAGAACACCAGGAAAGACTGTTGGAGAGCCAAAAGAATAACCTATACTGGGATTACGTAATAAACTATGGTTAATACTTCCAACCTTAGTAGTACTGTAGGAACTTTAAAAGAGAATTTGCATTATAAATTCATCGTCATATAAGCTTTTAAGTCTGAGACAATAAAAAAGAATAATTAAAAATCAAATTTAAAAGCTGACACTGACAAGTTCACGAAGTTTCTTAGTTCTAAAACCAGTAAGGTCCTGTTAAAACAACTGAAATTCAGACAGCTGTCTTAAGATGACTGTTGTGTTGCATGTATAAGTTATTAAAACAGTAATTGAAAGGAGGAGGATCAGATTTTGCTTAGGTGAAGGACATCTAAATAGAAAAAGGCTTTCAGATTATGGAGGACCAGGGGCAGCCTATTTCGCGTATTTTTTCATGGTGTGCCATGACAGACCATTCTCATGAAAGCCAATACAAAACTGCCAATTACAGAAAGGAGAAGTTAAACCCTTAGCATTTTTCTTCTCTCTGACATTGGAAATCACTGTAAAATTAAAACATAATTTAGAAATCACAAAACTCAGGACAGAATCATCCTTGATCACTCAGGACAAATTACAAATGCAGAGTCAGTCAGAATTTCTGATATTTTGCATTTGCCATTGTTGTTGATAAAATGGATGTTTAATTCATTAATTGAGAAATATTATGGGAGCCATAAATGAGAACTGAGTACAACCTAAAGAAGAAAAGAAGATACAGATTCCAGAGACACATGATTTTAGAAGGGGTACTATTAAGTTCCTTTGAGCTTTTCCCAGGAACAACCAGATTACAGACAAAACAAACAAAAAAGGGATCTTTTCCCAAACCAAAACTCATGGCATAGAGGGAGTACAAATGCATAAATGGATTCACAAATGGAATCAATAAAATTCATGGATTTACTTTGCAGATATTAAACATGAAGTTTCATATGCAGCTTTGGTTCAGATAAAGTTCCCAGACAAAGGTGGGTAACCATGCCAAGGGAAACCATCACTCATTGTTTCTTGTATTCATTCCCTGAAATGATGTGGCCATTCTCAGAGATAGAAATTGGGGCTAAATGGATTCTGGTATCATCCAAACCAGCAGTTCTAGGTTCTTATTTTTGGCTTCCTCTTTAGTTCTTTCTTACCTGGACAGGATTTTTTAAAAGATTTAAAACTCTGAGGAGAGGCAGACCTTCTATACATTCAAATTCACGCAGCTCAGCAATCTAATTAGTGACAGAAACAGAGCATAAATCAGCAGCAACAGAATCCATGATAACTATGGGGGGAAAAAAAAGTATTTTAGTCCCTGCTCTTAAAATCTGGACATAAAAAAAAGTCATTATACTCACAAAATGGGTATACATGTTAACTGCATTCAACAAGGCACTTCCAGTCGCAAAAGGGAGACAACGTGGATGTTAGGTGGAGAAGCAGTATAATACAGACAGCAATTTCAAACCACCTGCATTTTCCCAGTTCTTTCAAATGTCAAGCCCTAACACATTTAGCTTTTATGCGGCTGATGGGCTTAAGTGAGGCAATTCTGCAGTTATATTTGCGCTTCAGTTGACTAGCAAAAAAAAATCCCCCTAAGAAGAGTTTCTTTTCACTGGAGCTCAAGTTCATCCTACCTAACTTGCAGCACTTTGACTGAAAAGCATCAGCATAGTTGTCCTTGGCTGTCTGTGTCCAGAGGGTGATGCATTCCACTTAAGGTCTCATCGATCCACAAAGGAAACCTGGGTTGGCTGCACTCAGGCACATTAGATAAGCATTAGAAGTTACGTGGGATTAATCAAAATTTGTGTGCCCAAAGCAAAGTCACACTAGAGGCACTCATGCTAGACCCTGAGCGAACAGTTGTAAAGCTCTCAGTTAAAACAAAATGGGTCAAGTGGAATTCACGTTGCCTCATTTTTGCCATCTGTTAAGTTAGCCCAAGTCAGTCGCTTAACCTGACTTTATAATCAGTGGAAAGAGGCTGTTCCAGAGGTCGTCTGATCCACAGTAGGCTGGGATGAGTTGCCTTGTAAGGATACCTGGTTTTCCTCCACTGGTGAAAGACTGAATGTAGAAGACTTCAGATTCTATCCCTAACTTATACTCAGCTTATGTAAAGTGCCTAAAAATATAAACCTCAACCATCGCTTATCCAAATATGCATTTTGAGATAACAAGAAGCCCACCGCAGAACAGTTTTGACCAAGTTAAATGTCATTTGGGTGGATTTCCTAAAGAAGTCATAGAATGCCAACTGTCAACATTTGAAAATGACTGAATATGTATATGAGAGACATGGTTTGCAGATAAACCTATCGTGCCCATTCTTGAAAAATCACTCATTTAAGATCATTCTGGGTGGTAGTGAGCTAAAGTAACTCAGATCTTTCTGTGTTAATTAATTAAAATTCTCTTTGAATTATTCTTCAGAAGGAAACGTTCAAAAAATGGTGTCTCATTAAACATTTTCAATAACATCATTAAAAGAGGCAAATTTTGATGAGGTAAAATTAATAGCTTTTGCGTGCTGTAAAGAACAGTGGAAACTATATGAGGCAATGGAAATTGTGTTATTAATGCTAATAGCAACCATACTATTAGTTTCCTGTCTGGTGCAATTGATGTACCTTTAAATGTCAACCTGAACACAGTGTGAGAGAAAGAATTCAGTGTCTTGAATTAAATCCTGTAAATGTATCTTGCAAGTAGGGAAAAATGACATAAAGTGTTCAAATCCTGGTTTATACTTTTATTTCTTATTTTCTTAATTTTTTTTTTTTCACATGCAGATTTGTCTTTGATGTCAAAATGATTCATGAATTGACGGTCTTTTCAGTTAAGGACCCTGGAAGCTCAATATCAGAAGTATTATGTATATATGGCTTGAGTTTCAAAATTCAAATACAAATGAGTTGGACTGTATCATTGCACTTCCAGTGAAGATTCTGCTGCATAACAAAAGCCACTTCATAATAGCGTACATGCAGTTCTGCCTTACAGAAAGTTTCCAGCTGAGAGCTCAGAAGAATCTGTGGTCAGAAAATTGGGCTGAGAGATATTAGCAAACCCTCCTGAGGCCTGGCAGTAGAAAAGCTGTGATGTAAGTAAAGATCCTCAAGAATAATCAAGCTGAAAAAGCTGCATACTCATCCCCACCTTATCCACTCAAGGGAGCACTGTTAGTTCTTCATGTACGTGAGCACTAAATACTACAGGAGTGATACCTACATAAAGATAAACCCATCTAGAGATATTAAATAAGGCCTGAGGAGTACACTATCAATCAACATATGAAACAGCATTGGAGTGAAATACCAAAGGAATAAACGTCATCTTTTCTAATATTCATTTCTTGCGGTATTGTAAGATTTTTTTGATTAAGCCTTAAAGGGATTAGATTTTAGAAAAAAACCTCCAAAATTATGTATTCTTAGAAAAGGCTGAGATCAATATTAAGTATGCTACCTGGTTATCCTCTAGGTTGATCACCTCTAGTAGATCATGTTGCTCCAAGCCTTCTAGACTAGTTATTTTATTGTTAGATAGGTCCAGCTTCTGTAGAGTTTTCACGTTCTCCAACCCAGTTATCCTCTCAATCTGGTTAGAGCTCTAAGAAGAAATGAAAGCATATAAACTGTTGATAAAGTTCTACAGATGGAAAACAACATTCCTGAGGAAGAACAGAGTTCACTTTATTATTGAGAATCTTATTACAAATAAGCGTCTTATGCATTAGCCCCATCTTCATCTTGAGATGACATATTACAGCTTTCCATGCTGCTCAAGGAAAAAAGAATCAACTATCTTCTGATTAACTTATCTTCAACTCACCTTGAATAGCAGCGAGACACAACAGCAATAAAAAGAGCTCTAGTGTTCTTTTAAAGCTGATACTGGCTAAAGGATACTCTTGTCACTATCCAACTCAAAATTTAGAAAATAAATATGCATGTAAAATTATAGAATATATATACATAAATACATAGAATTTCCCTCTGTAATCATGGTTATATTTACACTTATGATTACAGAATAAATAATGAAAATATTGTGGTAGAACAATACGGTTCTGTCTTCTTTGGACTACAGGCAGGCTATAAAAAGACCTCTAGGGTACACAAGTTCATCTTAACGCATCTTAACGAAGTGAAGGCAGACGTTATTTGCTGTCAGTGACAGCATGCACAGAAATGTTTAAAAAACCAAACCACCACCTTACTGTAAGTTCATCTAGACTCTAACACAAGAAACGACCCAAGCTTTTGAGAACTCATAACCAGCTATCATTGTTTTACATTCCTTCCAAACAAGGCACAAGATAAAAGACCTACATTTATCACTAGACACCAGATGGCTTCATTTCTTGGGGCCTCACCAATCATATACTCAGTTCTGCTACAAACTCCAAATAGGTATAACATGCTAGGTTCTGTACTCATCTTTGCCCCAGTGGCCACACATACCCAGATGGCCTCTCGACATGATTCTTTCTGTATAACCTTGCAAGTTATATTTTTCCATCAGCATCACCTTGTGCTGAAAGCTTAGAAGCCTCATACTCTATTAATAAATATTTAGGAACTATTGAAATAAATAGGCCAGCTGACTCTAATGTTAATCCAGTTGTCTGTCCTTGACATTTTTCCTGACTTTTAAATGTTTAATTAGGTTATTAATAGCATGGAGGCTCCCTCTTCTCTTCCTGTTCTTCGTTAGACCTCAGTTTAATAGGATACAGCTCAGAGCTCTAGTTGCAAAATGCTATGCAAGAGGTGCACATAAAATTCTGTGAACAAAAGCGATTTGTGTAGAGATCCTTTTTTTGCAAAGCATAAAATTCCTAAGAGTCCAGTTCATTAGAGCTGCACTTCTTATTTTTTTGCAAACATAAGCAGAATGAAGGCTTTTTGGTATAGCTAGGCAGTATTTACAGTTTTTGAAGCCTTTCTTACAAACTTCAGACCTTACCACTCTTTCAACCTAAAAAACTCAAGGGAAAATGGAAAAGAAAGCTGAATCAATAGGAAGAGAGGGGATGACTGCTCCCATGAAAAAAGAACTGCATTGTATTCTAATTAGTAAAAGAAAACACTATGCTAAACTCTCTGTTTAAATAATTTCCACATGACTATCTACTTTGCTAATTAAAAAAAGACAAGCAGTTGTATAAATAATCATATCAGCGTGTAAGAACCAAAACTGACGAACATGTTCATATTAGTAAGGCTTAGCTGTTAACACAACCTCCAAAACATTTTACAGAGCCGATAACCATTACTAACAGAATTATTATTAGGCCTTTTAACAGATGAGGAACTCGGTGCGCACAATGGTTGAGCGACTTGCTGTAGTTCTCCCTGAAGAAAGCATTTTGAGAACAGATCTGCCTGTCAGCTTAGGCCGTCATACTGCTATAGCTCATTTCAGAACTTCTAGACATGATTTTGCCAACCTGAGTTAATCTTATCGACTAAAAATGAGACAAAAGACAAAATTCAGTTTTATTGCCGCTAAGGGCATCACTGGAAGCTACTGAAGGCATTATATATATATGAAATATATTAAAAATACTTTACTGAACACTGTTTGAATATATTATTCAAAACACGCCACTGTCCACTTTTAAACGTGAATATCTTTCCTGAATATTGAAGCAGTAATAAGTACAAAAGCCAATCAGGCCTTGATGAGTACAGACCTTAGTTACTCATTTCTATATCAATTACTACAGAACAGAAGAAAAATCTTTAAAATTTTAAAAGGATTGGAAAAGAATATTTCTATTCTTGATACAGGATTCATTCGCTTTACCTAAAATATTCATGTAAGTGCTTAAAGCTAATGTAGCAAATATGAGCATACTTCTACATATAGTTTTTTGGTACTAATTTAAAAAATCCCATTACATATTTTTAAAATCATTATTAAAAAGTAAAACCTATTAAGAAGCAGCCTGTTGTATTTTATACCAACTGAATTGCATTACAAACAGTTTTTGCTTGTGTTTCTGCTCAACTTCTATATTGATGGCTCTTCATATTAAGTATCTTGAGATTATTGAGAAAAAGGTGTTGGTATTATTAAGGACATTTTCCAAACATGGAATTGAAGAACACTGAGATAAATGCCTTCCCAAGACCTGTAAAAGAGGAAGATGCATGCAAACAAGTGTAGGTGTTGACAGATAGAGGTCTATTTTGGGCTAGTTACCCTTGGTTATCTTCATAACCAATAGAGAGTAACAGGCACTTCCAAGGCCAGATGCAGCTTTGTCTTAACGTAGACATTAGCGGCTTGGATCAGAATAATGAAGTATTTTAAGTGTCCATTTCTCTCCACTGAATTTTGAGGCAGCAGAGAACAACTAGCTCACGTGCAATTCTCTACACTGAAGAAATCTGAAGCCAAGTAAGACAAATCCCACTAAAGCATCTAGAAATATAACCTAGAAGTGCTGTGTTTAAACAAATATATCCTAGATGGAAACAAATAAATTCCTATATTTAAACAAATATATTCCTACATGGAAAGCTGGCAATATAAAGCTTCCAATCTCATTACAAGATCCTTAAAAAATTAAGCAAAGATCCTTTAATAATATATGAGATTTGCATACAAAGTTTGACTTGTTTTCTAAAATGAATGCAGGCTTCTCAGTCCTTGCTTTTCCCTCTCCTGTCCTAGCTCACTGCTACCAGGAACACAACTTTACGAGGAAATGTACTTTTTTTTTTTTTAAAAAAAAAAATCTTCATTATTTGTATTGTGGGACTTACACATTACCAGAGAAACAACAAAACCTACCCAGAGCAAATGCAAAATATCTTTGGAGAAATTCAAACACCAGCTGGAGAAGGCCCTGAGCAACCTCCACTGAAGATGGCTCTGCTTTGAGCAGGAAGCTGCATCAGAGGACCTTCACAGCTCCCTTCTAACCTCTATCATTCTATGATCCTGTATTAACAAAAAAATATGTCCAGTATTACACATCTCTCTGAAAATTTGTTATACGATTACATTTGCATTTATTAAGGCATTCAGGTATTGATAATAGACAGACAGGAAAAGAACTCAAATTACTTCTTTCTTACCAGATTGAGTATCCTGATAGGTAAATTCTCAAGGCCACTGATTGCAACGAGTCTGTTGTGTGACAAACTAAGATGAGTCAGACTGTGACACTTCTCCAGTCCTCTTATCTCCTCTATGTTATTAACTATGCAGATGTTTTTGCGTTTAAGGAAAATAAGTGAACACAAAACCTTAGCAATAATTCAGTAGCTAAATTAGCCAATTAGCCGATGGAGCTGAATTTTATGGCAAGGGGAGCTGGACATCAAATGCTTCATGCTAAGTAGCTTGAAATCCCAGCTGCTCATACCCACCCCTTTCTGAAGCTTCTTGCCTCCTTGTTTGACTGACATAGCTTTTTGGGGGGCTGCGGGATAAGAGACACTCATCCAGCTAGAAATATCCTCCCCTCCTTTTTAGAGGAGCTTTTAACTCAGATCATTTCTGTGACCTGGTTTACAGTGCAGCCCTTCAAGCTGGCGTAACCAGTTTGGTGGCAAATCAAGTAATGGAAATGAGGGAACCAGAGTGTGGGGAAGGAATGACTTTGCCAGCATCTTGCAAAACTATCCTGTAAATCTCTGGTCTTCTCAGCAGATGCATATGCACAGGCTAAAACATAGGGGTCTTGATGCCTTTGACTTCAACTGGCCTTTGACTTCAACTGGGCACCAGTCATGTTAGATCAGCTGTAGAATACAGGCACAAGGCTGAGTCATCAGAGGAAGGTGTGATCTTTTTATGTTTACAGAGCACTTAACATGACCTTGACCTCCAAGCATTATACACAAATTATTCAAGCGATAACAGATGATCATAGAATTATTTGGTTGGAAAAGAGACCTTTAAGATCATCGAGTCCAACCGTACCTGTCCACCACTAAACCATGTCCCTAAGCACCATGTCCACCTGTCTTTTAAATACCTCCAGGGATGGGGACTCAACCCCTTCCCTGGGCAACCCCTTCCAGTGCCTGACAACCCTTTCTGTGAAGAAATTTTTCCTAATGTCCAATCTAAACCTCCCCTGGCACAACTTGAGGCCATTTCCTCTTCTCCTATGACTGGTTACCTGGGAGAAGAGATCAATGCCCACCTCGCTACAACCTCCTTTTAGGTAGATGACAGTACTATATGGGGCTATTTCACTCTAAATTATACGTCTTCTATACTGGTTATCTGTAGTGAAAGTGGAATGTGTATTTTACATTAACATTAAACTCAAAAGCAGCAGTAAAAGTAGTTAGGATTCCTCTCAGCAAACTTCAGCATTAATATAACTACCCAGACTCCTTAAACAAAGCTTATTGTCAAAGGAAAAGTGCTATCTCAGATTGCTCTCTTACAATGGGATGAACTGCAGAGGTACCTGACTCTGTATCTCTCCACTGTACCAAAATCAGATATCTCTGATCCAGGCATCTAATTATTTGGTGACCAAAGTTAGGCAAGAAGAATTGCACTCACATTGTAAGTATCCAAGCTGGAACAATTACATAAAAACACAAGAAATGTAACTGAAAAAAAAAAATAGCCACAACATGCAGGACACAGAGAAATGCCTTTAGGCAATCACAGAAGAAAATATTTTTAATTTACTTGAGAGGAAGAATTCTACCTGCAAAGAGGAGCAAGTGAGTTTTTATTCACATTTCTAGTCTTACCAGGCAGTGAACAAATTATCAAGATTTTATTCTCTCAGTCTGAATGATACCGCAACCGAACAAAATGTAAATTTAGCCAGGGATAATAGAATATTATTTAATAACTGTGACCTAACTTTGTTTTTTCCTAGCTGCATTCCTACATAGGGACTTAATCGTATGCTACCTAAGTTCTACACTCACAGGCCTAGCTGGGAAGGAGAGGAGTGGAAATGAGCTAGTAAGCACAGATTTATCTTTTTGTAGGCCCTCACACTAGGCTGTGTCTGTCATTGTAGAAAAGAAACCAAAAGCATCCATAGGCACTGATATTTGACAGATATTCATGGATTTGCATATGAAATGGCACTGCTTTCTTTCAGCTGAGGAGGAAAAGTTTTGGCAAGGAAAAAATACTGTTTAAGCCGTAAGCATCAATATGAGGCAGCAAATTGCTCAGCACTAAAAACTAATACAATCAGTTTTAGTCTTTTAATGACTCACTATAATGCTTTGTAGGATATTATTGCCCAAGCTGTCTCCCTTTCTGGTTTAGGCAGTTTCCTCCTTGAAAACTCACTTACAAACCTGTCAGGTGTGCTTGGGTGTGCACCCGTCAGAAAAAAAAGTTACAATGACCTTACCATCTGCATCATAAATCACTTAAATATGGTAAGAAATGCTTAGCTACTGTCAACAGGAAATGCATGCCAAACATTTCTGTTCCTGCATGATATTTAAGATAGTATTTTCATTTACAAGTACAAAGAACAGCTTGTTTTGTCTGCCATGTCTTTGGTGAGGTATGCTTGACATGGGTTAGGAACAGCACCACTTTGCTATTCTAAATTCTGCACTTCTAAATTCTGCTCTCATTTTCTTCTATTTCAGAGGGTCCCATTGCAACTGTATGCATGAAACAGTTTTTCTCCCCATTTCAATGGTATTTTCATTGACAAATGAAGAAATTGAAGACAGCATGCTGCTGCATTGAAACCAAATGAAAAAATACCGATTCAGATCCACAATACAAATCTCTGATCTTTTTTCCTTTTCATTTTTGCTGTATGGTTTTTGCTCGGCAATGGAAAATTAGAATTGCAAAGGGAAAGTGTCTCAATGCCATTTTCTGACAAGAATCATGTCACCTGCACACCTTGTAAAGCGCGTGAATAACGTAACCTGGGCGCCCTGCAAATGCTTTATCTGTTCCGACATGAAAAAAGGCATTGTATTAATATCGTTTGGTAATGGGCTACTTGGAGGACAAGAGACGGAGAAAAAACTGCAACAGCCTGCTGTCTTCTTTTCAGAGAGCAGAAAATCAAGATGCAATTTATGAGGCAAAGAGGAAAGGTTCATGAGCCCTCGGGAAGCAATTGTAAGTAAGGCAGCATGTCAACATGAAGCTCCAGAAGACCTCGCAGAAAAGCATAGTAGAATCTTTAGGGAGACTCAGAGCACTGTGGGCAGCTTTGGAGGAGTAAGCAACGAAGAAACTTAATCTGCAGGTTCACATTTATCAGATTTCTGGCAGAAGAGCGTTTCCAATCCCACAAACTGGGTAGCACAGGGAGTGTGGAAGGTGTATAGCAGAACACCTTCGCTCTGTGTACTTCCCTCAGCACATTCCAGGAAGTTTTTTTTCTCACTTAAAGATTCTCTTCACTGTCATTAACTGGCCTCGTCCTCCACAGAGCCTCTACAGTCCCTGCATAATTAGCTATGTCAAAGATTAAACAACATGCAACTTTTTCATTTAAGGGAGCTTAGTGTTCCAAGCTGAATTCCTATTAACCTTCCTTATATAAAAATACTGGGATTATTTATTACCTCTGCCATGCAAAGACAGAGTGACTCGTCACTTTTTCAGTTTTACATGATGCAAAGTGGAGGGCTTTTTGTGTTCCTCTAGCAGGCTAATACCTTACATGGATACACAAACACCTTCAACACCAGGCATGCTTAAGTAAATTAAGATCAGTTTCACCACTGGAATTACAGTGTTTAATCTTGCTTCTAAAGACAAAACTGACATGAAGGAAAAATACAACGAAAACAGGTATCTATCTGAAGCAAACCAGCTGTTCAGAAAGCAAATAAGCAACTTTTCTCCCATTCCAGTTTCCATAAAGGATACAATCCAGCAAGAGTTTAGTAAGTGACTGGTATGCTGACAAATCTTGCATTTTAGGTATTTGATTGTATGAGAAATCTACTTCCTAAAGAAAAAAGGAGACAAGAAGTTATGTTTTTCTTCAGCACTTACAGTTGTCTTGTGAAAGCAAACGGCTGCTACATCAAACTTGCGATCAAGAGTGTGGAAGAAATAAGAAGATCATTATTATTAATATTGGGACATAAACGGTCTTTTTTATGACACACAGAATTCACATTTTGGGCACTTTCAAAATTATACTTTCTTCCAACAACCTTATCAATGGTCCTGCAATTATGCATACATATTAAAAAAAACTAACAGAGAAGACAGAGGAATACATAAAGGTCGTATTTCAAAACAACCTCCTGCTTTTTATAACCCAAAGTGGGCAACAAGAAAACAACGGCAAAGGGAAGATGAGCACACAGCTACACTTTAGTATGTGTTTCGCAGTGATGACTGGCACCAGCCAGTTTGAAAGGCAGGAGTGTTCCCAGTAAAGGTCTGACGAATTCAAGAAGCAAGGAAAAAGCTCTGGCTGTATTTACCTCTGGCTAAAAGAGTTAGCTGTACAATACACCTTCCCATGGCATGCCAGGGTTCAGAATGTGAAAGAAAATGAAAGACAAATGTGCAGTGTAAAATACCCAAACATTTGGAAAAGGTATTAAAATGTCAAATGAGGTAAGAAACAAGAATAAGGCAGGCATAAAAATTTGCTTTTGCATATGTCCAAATACAAGGTCTAAATTAGATTTAGAAAACCATTTTGAATTTAAACCTATAAAACGTATTTTTTTGCAACTTACCTTGAGATTTTTGGGTGGTTTAAAACCAAAATATGTGGTCAATTCATTGTTGGAAGCTTTCAGTTCTAGTAAGTGAGGCATGTGACTGATACAAGAAAGATCTGGTAACAAAACAAAATGTCAAATCCTGTACACAAATGCATAGGTAAATGTAGAGATCATCATGTCAAAATGTGATAATTATGTCCAACAGCAATCAAGAATCAATTTGTAGTTACACATTCAGGAAGTGATGTTTGAAAAGCAGAAATCAGATCTATTAACACCTTCTACTAGAAAAAAAGATGGTTTTGAAACCACAAAGAATAAATATTCAAGTTCTCCATTAAATTTCCCTTATGTCAACTGATTTGTCTATGAGCCAGAATATAGTTTTATATTCGAGCTACCTCTAGAATGACAGAGACTACCTCTGTCCTAAGTTATTAATTAGTGGAGAGAAGTATTTAGGCCACTACTGAAGACTAAATGACTAGTTGCCATGGAAAAGTCCCTGCTCTGTTCCGACCTACCCTCCACAGACAAACTGTTAGCAAAGTGAGCAAGGAAAAGTGCTGCCTAACAAAAGTGCTGCTATTATTGGACTCCAGCACCTCAATCGAAATGAACTTGAAAAAAATAATGCAACAGGCTGCCATCACAGCTTATTCCTTTTGCTGCTAAATTAAAAAATGAGTTGGGGAGTACGAGGGAGAGGGAAGGAGTAGAAGATGATGAAGTTCACCCCAGTCTCCACTTGTTACCTTCTAAATGTGGGATATAATTTTTTACATTTTGTCACCAATGGGAAACCTTGACAAAGGAAAGCCCAAGGCTGGCAAAACTGTCCCAGACATAACTTTAAATACTATGACATCTGCACATGTAAAATCTCAACCTTAATCTTGTATTGACATGCTTGCTTGCATTTTATCTTTGGATAATAAACTGGACAATAATCTCCATGTTCCCACTGATAAGCATATGCTGGTACAGCTGTCTGAACAGTCCATACATCATTCTCAAGAAGATCTAGCTGTTGCCTCAGTATGTAGAGCTGGAGTAGTTATGCCATTAAAATGTAGACCAGGCGTTGTGATATTAAAGCTACATGGTACAGTGCATTTCTCATCTTAAATGATTTCACAACCCAAGAATTTACTAGTGTATTTACTACATACCATTAATTTTATTATATGAAAGTTCCAGCTTCTGTAGGTGAATGTATCTGGAGAGAATGTTAATGTCACTTAACTCACGACCCTGGAAAAATAAAGCAAAGAGACTTTAATAACTAGCTGTATGACCTCAGCCGCTCTCCCGAGAGATACATGGTAGTAAGGAGACGTTGAAGAGGTGCCCCAAGGTCCCTCCAGCTGGATGTGTCAGAATAAGATGACATACACAGAAAGTGATATTAGACCTGCAGACCAGCCATGAATGGAGAAAATGTCAAAAGAAGACTTTAAAACACAACCAGGAGCTAGGAAAAATGCCAGAGAAACAAGGCTGCATATAAAAGGGAGCAGCAGCAACTGATCTTTGAAAAGCCACACCACTTCAGGGACAATGAACACAGCATTCTCAGGTGTTTAGCATGTTCCTCTATTTTTTCTCCAGCTGGCTGAAGCAGGAAGATACATTTTCACACCCAAAGAATGGGTAAGGAAAAATCTTACTGCTGTTGCTACTAAGTGAAAAAAACAATACGGATATGGCAGTTGTCAGCAGGAGCCGTGCTGTGTCTTGTCAAAAGTCCCATGTACATGAAACAGCACTGACAGGTAGAGACAAAAATCTGCCTCTTGAAATTTTTTTACTAGACCAACTATTTGCTGTTAAGGAGAGGAAACCTTTGAGCAGAGAAGCACTTCACAATGATGTTCTTTGCCTGTACTTACTGAAAGCGACAGATTAAGATAAACGTATTCGATACCAGGGGCTGAGCGCCCCAGCTTGTGGAGGCCCTCAGCCACAGTGT
>JADKXX010004020.1:0-118123 GCA_017310255.1 Butorides virescens | reverse complement strand
CCCTCAAAACAGATAAATGGAAACATGTCACGTACTAGCGCTATTAAAAAGGTTCAACAATGTTTTGTTGGTTGTTTTTTTTTTTTTTTTTCTACCTTGTGTTTTCAAGGCACAGCTCTAAACAGGACCTGTTTCCAGAGATGTTGAGCCATGAAACTCACATTGATTACGGATGTTAACATCTCAGCAAATCAGCACTAACACAACCCCAGTGTTGTACCCCACTATGCACATTATTGGAGGCCCTTTAGATTTGTTCAGCATGAGCAGCTAGCGCTACTCTTGCAGAGAACAATCTTTGCCAAAGAGGGTACTTGACAGATGGCACTAATGAACCACTGCATAGGTTTAATGAGAAAATAAGCCAATGGTTTGTGAAACTCCTCTGAGCTTGGAGAAGCCACACAACAACTGCTAATCTAGGGACCAAGATAAATAAGGTTTCAAATAGTAATCATCTAAATTATAGCACCTACACGTGCAATGGAGACTACAGATGCATTTCCACTAGGTAAAAATATGAGGTGATAATGCTGTGGCAGTGGACTCTTTAAAGCCCAGCAGAGCAAGGAGAAAAAAAATCACTTGGGTCCAGGGGCTTATTGAATCTCAGGCATATAAACAGGAAAGGGTTTCATCTGGCAATCCATATGCCAGCTTATCCTTAGTCTTTATACAGCAAGGAGAGAGAGGGGCAATCCAGAACTATCTGGGACACCATGGGAATGGAAGGGACCCTAAAAAAAAGGCAGAAATGAGAGGTGAGGGGAAACAGACCAAACCAGCCTTTCCCCTCTTTGGGGAAATGAGAAATCACTACATGGTGCCCCCACTGACTCCCCCTTCTTTCCCTCATAACTACACTGAGATGGGAAAGGGCTCTTCCTTCATGAGCACACCCCTCCCTAAATAGCTGGGAGGCACGGAGCTGAACCTCTGCGTGCTGTGACTCCTCTTCCTCTTCTTCATCCTCCTCTCGCTTGTCCTCTTGGTGATGCAGGCTGAGCTGTGGCTGCTGCAGGTTGGGCCTGTCCTGGGGCAGCTCCGCAGGGATCCCCTGGGAGAGGTGTTGCAGAGGCCCCAGAGAAGGGGGAAGCAGCTCACCGACGCCGCCCTCTCCCCCCTTCTCCTCGCCCCCCGCCATGAGCTGTAATAAGGAGCGAGGACGCGGAGAGAGCGCTTCGAGTGCACCGCCCCGTCACCCCTCCGGACAGGACGCCGCCATCTTGTTTCGCTCCTGTTGTCATGGAGACGGGAGAAGGGCGACGCCCCCTGCGGGGAGGGGGATTCGCGCCAGCCCGGCAGCCAGCCAATAGCAAAGCGGCGGGTGCAGCGGTGCAGGATGGGAGTTGTAGTTTCCTGAACGGGGCCGGCTCGTAGGGTGCTGCCGGGCCGCAGAGCATATTGGGAGTTGTAGTCCGCCTCACAGGCGATCTCCTCAGGCGGTGCCACCCGGCTCGCACAGACGTTTGTGTGGGTGAAGGCACCGCAGCCGCCCTCATGCAGTCCATCACCCTTTCTCTTCTTCCCCACTCTTCCACAGCAGGCCTTGGCCTCCATTTGCCTGTTCCAGATCTGGACACAAGGTCAATACTGTGAGGCAAAAGAAATCTTCAGGGCTCCGTTATCCAGCCACAAAGCCTCTGGCCAAAATGGGCTTTGTGCAAGATGGCAGCTTTGCTCAGCAGCACAGTAACAAGAATAAGGGCAGTGCAGAAAGTCTGTGGCCCTGACTTCCAGTCAGCTATTTTAGTCAACAAGCCAGTCCGGGTTATCCTAGTTTTGTCTGGGAGGACTGGTGACATTGATAATTCATACTGGAAGTCCCAGCCATCTGCTGGGGTGAGGGTTTGGGGCTGTTTGAAATGGTGAAGTAATGTACTTCCTTAAGAAAAAGGCGCAATTTCAGAGCTGTTGGAAAAAAATCTATATAATTTTGCTGGAAACATTTGGGAAATAATGAGCAATCAGGCTGTCACAGTGGGGGGAAGTAAAATGACAGCTTTTGAAATGTCTTTGCTTGTTGTCTTGAATGTCTTTGGTTATTGTCTTGTCTTTTTTTTTTTATCACCACAGCCTGACTGGCTTCTATGGTTGATCTGGGTTCGTGCGGACCCATCTTGGCATTCAGTGCACCCATGGGTGATGGCTGCCAGAGCAGGCGCTGGTGCTGCAAGCTCTCCAGGAAAACCATTTTGTTTAGTCCTACAAAGCAGGTGCTGCACTATGTTAAAAATTACCAATTTGTCAGCATTCCTCTTTGAGGAAATAGAAAGCTCATCACACCGTGGTTCAGGGGAAGAAATAAAAATCCCCAGCTCTAGCCAACAACCAGCTTTGGGCCACAAAAAAATGTCTTACATATACCAACCCACTCTTAACATAAATCTTAAGTAAAGATGCTAAAGATATTTGAGTTTTGTGTGAGGATGTTTTGTGATTAGTTGAATTGTGCATGGTAACCTCTTGGCTCCAGTCATACCCTGTGGCAGCAAGTTCTGCAAGTTCATTAGTGCCGGGTAAAAAAAGTTAAAGTTATTTGTTTTCTCTCATTTTAGGCCTCTCCTGTTCCCGGTCCATCATCTACCCTTTGTCTTACATTGCAGAACAGGGTAAAATGAGAAAGTAAAGCCAGAAAATAAAGGAGAGGAGGAAGAGAAGATCTGCCAGGATGTCTGCAAATACATGTCCCCATGAGATAAACATTGGAAGAGCTCTGCTCCTCATGGTTAGGTTAGTCATTGGGAAAAAGGGTTGTCAAGCACTGGAAGGGGCTGCCCAGGGAAGGGGTTGACTCCCCATCCCTGGGGGTATTTAAAAGACAGGCAGATGAGGTGCTTAGGGACATGGTTTAGTGGTGGGATGGCAGGGTTAGGGGAACAGCTGGACTTGATGATCTTAAAGGGCTTTTCCAACCTAAACAAGTCTATGGTTCTATGATTCTATGATTCTATGGTAAAAAAATTTAATGTTGGGGAGAAGGGATTCCTGTCAACTGCAGTTGACAACCAGGTGAACCTTGAGATTCTTGTAATTCTGGGTTTCAACATCATGTGTTTGCCTCCTCTGTGTTCGTAAAATGATACCCGTCTTTGACTGCAATGGCTATTGCTTAAAAAAAAAAAAATAAAAAGAGGAAGATATAAAAACTCCTTATGGACATTATCCACTGACTCTTATCTTTGTGCTTCAGGGAAACATTATGATAACTGCAATAAAGCTACCCCAAATTACCTTCCTTCATTATCTTGCTGGCCATAAATGTGAAAATCCTTAATGAGATTTACTCTTTTTCCACTAAGCACCCTGTGCCTCCTTCCAGAGCCCTCTGGGCACACAGAGGCTGCCCTGCAACGGTTCTTCACCAGATGGTGCATGTCTAGGACTGTGTTCAGGGATGGGCTGGAGACCTCAGGAAAAGAAGGAAAATCTTGAAAGAGAGAAAGGGATCCTATCTCGGAGTATGTTTTGGGAGGCTTTGGGGTTTGTTGTGATCTAGAGTCCCACCACACACCTGCAGTGTCAAGTCAAACATTGGGCTACAAATGGTGCAGGAGGGCTGAACCCCACCTGACCCATCAGGCTGCTCTGGCTGACCACTTCCATCCCTGTGCAACAAGCACAGAAGCACCATCAGCCAGGTGGGCTGAAACACAGAGACCAAATGCTGAGTCCATACAAACATCCCCAGTGCTCACTACAAACCTGGAACAGCAGCTGCTTCATGGCACCTTACGCTGCACAGACCTCTTGGACAGGCTGGAGAGTTGGGTGGAGAGGAACCTGATGAAGTTCAAGAAGGGCAAGTGTCAGGTGCTGCACCTAGGGAGGTCAAACCCCATGCACCAGTACAGGCTGGGGGCTGACCTGCTGGGAAGCAGCTCTGCCAAGAGGGACCTGGGAGTCCTGGTGGATGACAAGCTGACCATGAGCCAGCAGGGTGCCCTTGTTGCCAAGAAGGCCAATGGCATCCTGGGGTACATGAAGAGGAGTGTGGCCAGCAGGGCGAGGGAGGTTCTCCTCCCCCTCTACTCTGCCCTCGTGAGACCCCACCTGGAGTACTGTGTCCAGCTCTGGGCTCCCCAGTTCAAGATGAGGAACTCCTAGAGAGAGTCCAGAGGAGGGCTACAAAGATGATGAGAGGACTGGAGCATCTT
The DNA here is from genome assembly GCA_017310255.1 of Butorides virescens. Lineage (NCBI taxonomy): Eukaryota > Metazoa > Chordata > Aves > Pelecaniformes > Ardeidae > Butorides > Butorides virescens. Next base: position 113,966 of record JADKXX010004020.1, on the reverse strand, counting down.
CCCTGTAAGAAAACACTGAGGGAGCTGGGCTTGTTCAGCCTGGAGAAGAAGGAGGCTGAGAGGGGACCTCATCAACACCTACAAATATCTCAAGGGTGGATGTCAGAAGGACGGAGCCAGACTCTTCTCAGTGGTGCCCAGTGACAGAACAAGGGGCAATGGGCACAAACTGAAACATAAGAGGTTTCAGTTGAATATGAGGAAGAACTTCTTGACTTTGAGGTTGATGGAGCCCTGGCCCAGGCTGCCCAGGGGGGCTGTGGAGTCTCCTTCTCTGGAGATATTCAAACCCTGCCTGGACGATGTCCTGTGCCCCCTGCTCTAGGTGACCCTGCTTTAGCAGGAGGGTTGGACTGGGTGATCCCTGGATGTCCCTTCCAACCCCTGCCATTCTGTGTGAAAGAGCTTCATGTGTGTAAACAATGCTGTGCTGTGACAGAACAGTCCTGCTGTCGTTTCAGCCAGCATGGGGGTTTTAGAATCATAGAATCATAGAATGTTTGGGTTGGAAGGGACCCCTAGAGGTCATTGAGTCCAACCCCCCTGCAGTCAGCAGGGACACTGCTAACTAGATCAGGCTGCTCAGAGCCCCATCCAACCTGGCCTTGAATGTTTCCATTTTCTGACTGTGCCTCTCACGTTTTAAACCAGACGACAATTGGGTCACCCATGTAGGAGCTGGGGCACCTTTTACCCAACTGAGTTGCAGAAACATCTATCTTTAGCTGGGGCTCGTTCAAAGGACTATTAAAGGACTTCCAGCTCTCTGCAGTCTGGGCAAGTTTTGTGCTATGGAGAAGCTATGAAGTTTTAAAGAAGGGAAAAAAAAAAAACAACCCTGCAGTGAACCTTTTATTCTAGATCACAACTTTGGCTGAGCCTGACATCTTGCAGCCACACGAGGAGGAGTACCCTGCCTTACTGAGCCGGGTTACTACTGCAGCCAGCAACACCTGCAGCAGCAGAGCCCTACCAGGACCTGGTACCGCTCCTGTGGCTTTCCTGTCGCTCACCTGATGGCTGTTGGGGACTCGGGGCAGAAGGTGATTACTTCACAGAATCACAGAATCGCAAGGGTTGGAAGGGACCTCAGGAGATCATCTAGTCCAACCCCCCTGCTAAAGCAGGCTCTCCTAGAGCATGCTAGACAGGACTTCGTCCAGGCGGGCTTTGAATATCTCCAGAGAAGGAGACTCCACAACCTCCCTGGGTAGACTTGGAGCCTTACAATTGCTCTGGAGGCTCTGTCATCTGTGGTGGGGGGGGGAGGGAACCCCCCAAAACAAGGGATCCCCCGGGGGAACCCCCCCCCCCCCCCCTAGTTTTTGGGCCACATGGGGTGCGTGGTAGGACAGAGACTGTGCAAAGCACAGCACTAACATTTGGCTGTTGCTGCTGGGCTTAAATCCCTTTGCGTGCATGTACATATATGCCTTTTTTTTTTTTTTTCTTTTCATCCAGTGCTCTGCCTTCACAACCTGGACGCCAGCCAAATACCTCAGCGTTCCCCAGACTCCGCGCGAGCAGGTTAGCATCAACCGAGTGGCGAGCAGATGGGTGGCGTGAAGGCAGCTGAGATGCTTGGATTAGCGTGCAGTAGGTTTACGGGAAGATATTTGCCCGAGCTCTAAGCTCTCCAAGAGGCAAAGGCCACACGTAATCAAATTAATAGCTAGCTGGGCAGCTTGTCCTCGTAAGATGGGGCTGGAGGTTTCATGGGAACAGATGATAGAAAAAGGGCAGGTCGAAATACAGTTTACATGGACTGCCGTCGAGCTTGGAGCAGAGCCAGCAGGGCTAATGAGTTCTCATCGTGGAAGTGTCCCAGAGTTTATTTCCTACCATCTGGAAAATGCCTGCCCTTCCACTGGGATTTGTGATGATTCAGACAGGAGAAGGGATTATTAAAACCTCAGAAACACACTTGTCTTCCCTCCCTGTCTCCCCCCCCCCCCCCCCCCACCCCATCTGTTTGGCTTGGCAGTGCAGGGACTGGCTGCCTGCTCATGCGCTCCGAGATGAAATGGCTCCTTTAAGACTCCTCTCCACGGGGGATGGCAACTGGAGTGAAATTAGCCTCATGTACTTTGGGCTGGAGACAGATTGCTCCTGAATGGGGCCATTAAAAAAAAAAAAAAAAAAAAAAAAAAAAAAAGAAGCTGATTTGGGGAAACAAAATGCCTAGGTGGTAAGGGTAATTTTGGTGGACGCAGAAAATAGCTGAGGTGGTGGGAAATGTCAGCCCCGACCTCCTCCTCGCAGTGCCAAATCCCCAGTCCAGCACAGCACACCCAGTCAGGGGATTACCCAGGAAATGTTCTCCTTCCTTAGCAGAAAGGATGAAAAACTGAGCTTTTTTTTTTTCCTCCCTCCATAGATGACATAGTGCAAATGGCACGCTGAAATCTAAGCATGGCCACCCCAAAGGGTTGAACGCTGTCTGTCTGTCTTCCTCCAGGAGCCGCATCCATTTTTCTGCCTTGCCAAGGATTTGCGCGCTTCCCTCTGCCTCCTCTTCATCCCCCTGTGCCCCCAGCAGCTGCCATCACATTTTAGCTCCAGCTTCTCCATGGTCCTGGGTGGATACCATTTCCTGGCAGGGTTTGGTGTTCCCACCCCCAAAATGTTACCCTGTCCCCCTGGTTTGCTTCATTATTGTGCTCATCTGGATGTTCCTGGAAAGCAAAGCTGGCCAGGAGCGTTGGAGAAGCCATTCACTGGCAGCCACCCCATACCTCTGTGGAGAAGGGTCAGATCTGAAGGATGCTGCACAAAGTTGTGGGGTTTGGTTTTGCGCCGGTGCCTTTGAAGTTGTCAGGCGGGGTGTGCGTGTGGGAGGTTTAGCGGTAATTATGTGTATGTAAATAATCTTCAAACACCACCCATGAGCTGCTCTTTATTAACACTTCAGCAGACGTTAGATACAACTGGAGCCTGTGTGCCATGCAGGCAGCTTTTGCCACCACAGGGCAAGCACGTGCCAGACCACGCTCTTCATCTCATTGCAAATGTGGCGTTGAGGGGGTGGTGGTGGTGGGTGCTGCAGCCTCAGTGAAGATCAGTGGTTTGAAATAGATTCAGCCCCCAAAATATGTCTCAAAGAGGTCTCAGCCTCCAGGGAAAGGGCTGTGCTTGCACCTTCATGCAGCTCTTGTACAAGCTGGCTGATTCCTTTGGTGCCTGTCTTGTTTGGAGATCTTTGTACCAGCCTGCTTTGCTCCTCCGCATCTCTTTGCAACCAGCTCTCCCGGCTCACTGCATCACTTAGTCAAAATTTGGGGAGGCAGATTTGCAGTGCAGCTGCACAAGGAACTATTCTGTTGGGATGAGCAGGCACAGATGGCTTGGGAGAGGAATGTGACAGGAAAGCCGGAGCGCAGTCATGTCATGGACTCCCAATGGCCACCTCCAAACACGCAGGTCTGCAGGGTGTGGGACTTCACATCATAACACAGCAACTTTTGTTCTAGCAGCAGGAGCCCTTACTCACCTGAGTAGCCACTCTGGCCACAATGGGACATTGCACCAACTGCCGCATTGTGGCCACTGGATCTATGAAGGGGAGAGAGCATCTGCCATGTTACTACAGATCTGTCAGGTCCCATGTCACCATCAGCCTCCACACGTGACCAACCATCTGTGAGGTGTCCCCTCCAGTCCCATGTTGTCGTCTCTGTGCCCAGACCACTCTTACTCGACCTTTCCCTCCTCCATGTCCTCCACATGGCAGGGGGTGACCCCACCGTGGGAGTCAGTGGCTGTGTGGCCATGGAGGTCTTGGTGCCCTCCCATCCAACCTCTGCATTCAGTAACGCAGACTCTCTTGATCCACGAAAGGGAGGAGGGAGCATGGCACAAGGGGTTGTCTCTGGTTGCCCAGAGCTTTTGGGGTAATCTACTCACATTTAAGGAATCATTAAAAACACAGGAGCTGTTCAAAGAGTGTCCTTCTTCTGTAATCAGCTGGGAAAGAGCTAATCATGCAGATGAGGAATTTTTACAGTTCCCCTAAACGCCTGGGCTTCTCTTCTGAGTGATTAACAAGCAGCAGCTCAGTACACGGGCTTGGTTATTCACGGCCTCATCTGACACGTTCCTGCTTTTCACGTGGGAAGGGGGATTTCTGGATGCCCCAAGGAGAGAGAAATCTTCTAGGCCAACATTCAATCAGGAGAAGGAGAACGGCTGGCTGGTAGAGAAAGGGCAACCCACATCACGGCTGGGCTGGCCCAGTCAGTGAAGATCAGTGGTTTGAAGTAGATTCGGTCCCCAAAATAAGTCTCCAAGAGCCCTCACTGCACTCAGCTTCTCAAGCTGAAAGCTCAAAGAAGGGGATGGAGTACTTCAGGCAGGTGAGAAGTGACTCCAGCTGTGCTAATGAAGGAAAAACTCGTTAATCTGCTGTTCCCTCCTTGCTGAAGGGGCTGATGTGGCACAGAGGGCGAGAGACGTTCCCCAAGATGTTCAATCTCATGCTTGGCTGTGGTGTGAAATGTTCCCCGAATTCTCCTGGCTCTGGAACAGCAAACACTGAACTGAGCATTAAAAAAAGAATAAGAACTGAAGCTCTAAATCAGCAGTTATTATCGTAATAAAACCTTCCCACTATTGACAGAGGGAGCATTTCATACTCAGAAATGTTAACGGCAAACGCTGGCCTTAAATACGTTGATTTACTATTCAATTATAAAAACAATCAGCTCCCAAATACATGCCACATGCAAAACAGATTTATAGGCAACCCTCGCCCTCTTTGCACTTGCAAAAGCCCCGTGCAGATTCACTCAGTGATTTACCAAGAAGCACCAGGCAATAAAAAGGGCCCAGCTGGATGTAAGGATGAAGAAGAAACCTGAAATGCTGCCTTGGTGCTCCTGAGTAGGAAGAGAAGCGAGGTGTAAAACTGGTAGCTTGCACGCTGCTTGGATTGTGCTTAACCCGGCTTTGCATGTCCTAGTTTTCCCAGTGATGGGGCAGAGGGGTGAGTTAAATTATTTGACACCTTCCCTTCAGCTTGTTCTTGTGGCTGTGTTATTGCTTTGCTGTTCAGCCTGTTTGAGAGCGCAGCCAAACTCCTTAAATCAGCTCCGTGCAGCCCGTGGTTTGGGTTTACTCATTTCCCCTCTGTCCTCTTGTGGTTCTTGCTTGCACCTCCCTGGGCTCTTCCACTGGGGAGTTGCATGTGTATGTAATCGCATCAGTGATGGCTGCCCTGATTTTGGAGAAGTCCCTGTGTGGGGAGGGCTGCCGGCACCCAGCACGAGCAAAGCAATAGTCTTAAAAGTCTTGGATGAGGGGTGCGAAGGGCTTGGGGAAGCCCAGGTGTCGTGGTTTAACCCAGCAGGCAGCTGAACACCACCCAGCCGCTCGCTCACTGCCCCCCTCCCTCAGTGGGATGGGGGAGAGAATTGGGGGAAAAAAGTAAAACCCATGGGTTGAGATAGAGACAGTTTAATAAAACAGCAGAGGAAAAGAATAACAATAATAATGATGATAATAATGGTAATAGAATATAACAAATATATAAAATAAATGATGCATAATGTAGTTGCTCACCACCCGCTGACCGATGCCCAGCCTGTCCCAAGCAGCGATCGCTCTCTCCCTGGCCAACTCCCCCGAGCATGACACCCTATGGTATGGAATAGCCCTTGGGCCAGTTGGGATCAGCTGTCCCAGCTGTGCCCCCTCCCAGCTTCTTGTGCCCCTGGCAGAGCAGGGGAAGCTGAAAAAGTCCTTGCCCAGTGTAAGCACTGCTCAGCAACGACTAAACCATCAGTGTGTGATCAACATCCTTCTGGTACTAAATCCAAAACACAGCACCATGCCAGCTACTAGGAAGAAAATTAACTCTATCCCAGCTGAAACCAGGACACCAGGTCTCTCTCCCTCTCTCCCTCAGCTTCCCATCTTTCCGACAGCCGGAACAGCAGACCCCCTTCCTAATGTCCATCCCAACCAGGAGACGGGATCTCCCTCACTTCAGTCCAACACCCTGTGTGCACCCAACCCCTCATATCCCAGAAACTCTGCTCTCCTCTGGTTCCTTGCTGGTAGCGGTGGGATGTCCCACCAGCTAGGGGAAAAAAAAAAGACCCCATGGGGTGACCTTGAAGACAGTCTCTTTGGCTTAGGACAGACTGACAGCCAATCCTGCTGGAAAAGCCCGGTAGATACCATGAGAGAGCTGACTGGGTTGGCTATGTCCCAAATCACGAAGCCACTGCAGTGTTGTGTGTCGCTGCTTGTCATCACAAGGTGTCTTTGGTAGGGCGAGGGGGCCAGCAATCGGTACAGCTACCGAGGGAAGGAGAGACCTGCAGGGAGGTATTTCATCTCCAGGCCAGTTCCTCTTGCGTCTTCCCCTTGACGCCCAGGAAACCGCAATCTGTATAACGCAAACACCGCCAGCTCTCCATCAGTCTCTCTCGTGTGGATCCCCTGGATTTTATTCCCTGTACCGCTCAGGTGAAGTGTGGTCTGCTTGTGCTTGTCGGAGTCCGGTGATGGAGGGGGGGGACTTCACCAGGAGTGAGAGCTTTGCCTCAGCTGGGTGGCGGAGCCATGAAAAATAACCGTGATATTCATTTTAGTCACTGCAGGCCCTTGGAAGAGCTCAGCACTGGGGTGGGGATTCGGGCTGCTTTCTATTCCTCTCTTCTTTTCCCCAGACCTGCTTTCACCTCTCCAGTTGTCAGAGTCACCGATGAGCACGCTGAGCTGTAGCAGCGGAGGGAGTGATTTGTCTGTGCCAAATATATTTCATGCTGCAACTCGGTAGAGGAAATTACAAACACTGAAGTCCAAGGCCCTAACAGTCCAATTTTCTCCGCTGATTGCCACTGTGCCTAAGCCTAACAGAGTAAATAATGAACACCGATGCAATGAACTTCCCAATAAATCGCTCCTGATGAATTTCACACAGGTCATCCAAAAGCAAATTTAATGATTATATGCTGGCTACAGCTACCTAATTTTTTTTTTTTTTTTTCCCCTGGCTCAGTTGTTAGATCCAATCAGCAAAGGAAGGAACAGAAAATAAAATAAAATGCCTCATTTCTGAGCACGCTCCCCATTCGATGCAAAAAGCTACGACATGAACTGCAGGGCACAGGCAGCTCCAGCTCGGATTGACAAGCCGGCTTTGCCCAGTAATGAGAGAGCAGGGCTAGTACACCAGGGACCGCGGCCTGGAGAGCAACATTTGACTTCCCTACGTCTCAGCTTCCTTTCCAGTTTATCATCCATCATGCCTGCTTGGAGTGCAAATTCTTCAGGGCAGAACATCCCCCTGCTATTCACATACACAGTGGCGGACATCCAGCCTTGCCTGAGGCTCAGGTTGCCGCTGTGATATAATTGATGTGGGTCACTGGGTATTTAAAGTGTGTAAGGATGAATCCCTGGGCAATAAATTCCTGAAATTAGAGCACAGTCAGGTTTGTGGGCAAGGTCTGCAGTGATGGACGGGGCTTGCGTATCGTAGTATACTTCCACTATGGGAATTAATCCCCAGGACTAAGGATCAGTGTGCAAGTGACCATTCGTGTGACTCCTCCAGGTCTCAGCTCAGTAAAATGACTCTTTCCCCCGCAAAAAAGCTCCCTGCTTGTCTAAGAGCAACAGAATCAACATTACTGCAATGCTAATTTCCTCTTGGCAGCTCTCCCCCGCTCCCTGTCTGAGGGCCCTCCCCTTTATTGCTAGCTACCACATTCAAAAAGAAATTTGCAATTATGACTCATGCTAATAAAATAAAAAGGCAGCCAATAAAAGGCAACAAGAGACTCTCGGTGGAACGACTCCTCAGCAAACCTTTCCAGCCGGCGCTGCCTCTGAATGGCCGCGCTCATCACATGTATGGCAGATTATGAGGTTGAGGGGACCCACACCATGATATCTCGGGTTGGGGGGAGCTTATCTATCTATGCATGCCTGTGGACGTATGTATATTTGTACGTATATCTGTCAGACAGGCAGGTTTATATCATTCTTAATCATGAAGATGTCAAGAGGGAGGAGGCACTCGGGAGAGGACGCGCTGGTGACTGATAGGCAACTGCGAAAGGAACCAGAGCAATTTGCTTTACCTTCCACTTCTGCTATTGTGTCTGGCGCAGGCTTCAAAACTAGTGTGATAATTAAAACTCAGTAAAGATTACGAGCCTGTAAAGAGGAAATTGTGAAACCCTCATGAACTTTTACAGCCCCCCATGAAAATATTTTGGTTTGCAGTCTGGAGAAGTATTTCCTTGTCTCTTTAAGCACCGAAGGGTGGCATCCACATAGCGATTACTCTCTAAGTGCTGGCAGAGCTGACAGCATTTCATGTTGCAATATGGAAGAAAACCTCTAGGCCTTCACAGAATCACAGAATTGCAAGGGTTGGAAGGGACCTCGGGAGATCGTCTAGTCCAACCCCCCTGCTAAAGCAGGCTCTCCTAGAGCATGCTACACAGGACTTCGTCCAGGGGGGCTTTGAATATCTCCGGAGAAGGAGACTCTACAACCTCCCTGGGCAGCCTGTTCCAGTGCTCTGTCACCCTTAGAGTAAAGAAGGTTTTCCTCATATTCAACTGAAACTTCTTCTGCTTTAGTTTGTGCCCATTGCCCCTTGTCCTGTCGCTGAGCACCACTGCAAAGAGTCTGGCTCTGTCCTCGTGACGCCCACCCTTGAGATATTTGTACATGTTGATGAGGTCCCCTCTCAGTCTTCTCTTCTCCAGTCTGAACAAGCCCAACTCCCTCAGCCTTTCCTCATAGGGGAGATGCTCCAGTCCCTTTATCATCCTAGTTTCTCTCCTCTGGACTCTCTGTAGGAGTTCCTCATCTTTCTTGAACTGGGGAGCCTTGCTTCACAAGGGACCTTGTCCATAAACCATTGTGTCCTGCAGGGTCACATCAGGACTTCAGGCAAGAACTGGTGCAGAGAACAGACCTGGAGGTTTTATCTGCAGTCTTGTAAGAAGGTACCAGACTGAGGATTGGGCCCCTCCTTCAGGGCAGAAGTGAGGTGACCTGTGCCGTGCATTGATCTGATCTAAGATAAAGGGGGTTCCTGGGTCTTTGCACAGTTTGCAACACCCTCATGTGGTTTGTTCTCTTTGGGAAACCATCTTCCACTGTGAATGTGTGATAAACACCCCAGTCATGCCTGTGACCAGGTTCCACAAGTTGGGGTGGAAAAATAGTTACCAGACAACACCACAGTGAAGAAAGGAGAAATAAATGCTGGCAAGATATTGTCAGAAAGCTTCCCAAGGGCTGGTACTCTCAGGAGACTTGGGTTTCTGTTGAATCTGGAATGGATAAACTCAGGACAGCCAGAGCCTGGCAAATCCAAGACCATGAGCACACACGAGCATTGACAAGTGAAGAAGAGAAGACTGAGAGGGGGTCTCATCAACACATACAAATATCTTAAGGGCGGAAGTCACAAGGATGGAGCCAGACTCTTCTCAGTGGTGCCCAGCGCCAGGACAAGGGGCAATGGGCACAAACGGAAGCAGAAGAGGCTCCAGCTGAATATGAGGAAGAACTTCTTTGCTTTGAGGGTGCCCGAGCCCTGGCACAGGCTGCCCAGGGGGGCTGTGGAGTCTCCTTCTCTGGAGATTTTCAACCCCCACCTGGCCGCTGTCCTGTGCCCCCTGCTCTGGGTGAGCCTGCTTGAGCAGGGGGTTGGACTGGGTGATCTACAGAGGTCCCTTCCAACCCTTGCCATTCTGTGATTCTGGGATTCTGGGATTCTGTGAAGTGGCTGTGTGACTCAGACCATACCCAAGAGGGTGGTGGCTGCTAGATGGAGCTGAAGAGTACAGGGTTACAGATGCCTGGGTGAGACAATGTTCTCTCAAGGGACTTTCCAAACAGCTGGTTCGAAGCCACTGGTGTGTCAGTGCCACCCTCTTCTTCCATCCATCTTTGGGGTTGCCCTCCCAACTGTGGCTCCAGACGGGTGCTTTCATGCCCGTGTATGTGGACATTGCAAGCGGATGAGCCAACGCGTTGTCTGAATAGTTATTTGCTATGAAACGTAACAGCTTGACACTACCCACAATAACAGCTTAATGAACAAAAAACGTTCCCAAAAGATGTCTCCCCCACCCACTCGATCCCCCATTAGCGAGAGAGGATTTGCAACAAACACCAACACACGAGCCAGACCCCTTGCAAGGGGACTCTCTTTTTTCCCGGCAGGCTCAGTGCCAAAATAGCCCCCTCATTGCTCATATTATCCAGGTGCTTTGTAGCAAGTGGGAAACTCACTGGGAGATGGTTTAGCAAAGCGTCACTGCATGGTGCAGAGGATGGGCCTGCTGATTATTTAGCGCTTTTGGAAAACAGCAGGGATCTAAAACTGACACAGGAGACCTCTATGCTTCAAACTCATCATCTCCACTGTGTATGTTATACTTCTGAAAATACCTGTTGGCAAGAAAAACACGGTGCATTCCAAAGCTACCTTTCCGGGAAAAAATATTCAGTAAGGATTTCTTGAAGCTGATGAGGATTCTTTCTGGCAGTGTCTTCTTGTGATGTAGGCAGAAAGTTTGTGCGGCGTATGCCAACGGGTGACTGAAATAAGGTGCTCAAGGTCTGGATTCCTACATGCCACATGCTACTCATGCCTTTCTCTGTGTCCCTCCGGCAACCCTCCCACCCTTTGTGTCCTTCGTGTGACCACTCTAACGCACAGAGAGAATATTAACTTCCCTTGTGAAGGTTTCTAGAGGACCCGGAGTGAAAAACTTGAGGAGACACGAGCTAATTGCATACTGTAATTATCTCGATTGCAAAACCCTTTCTTTCCTCTACACCAGGCTTTAGGTAAGTCTCTGTACGCCACTGCCCCTCTCCTCTGCACGGCCATGGTGTTCTTTGCCATGGAGTCCAGCAAATGCCTTCTCACGCCTCAGGCCAGTGCACAGACACGAGCTAGGGCTTTGTATCTATGTCTTGTGGTGGTGTGATGGACAACGTGAGGCGCAGTTCAGTCTCTTAAATAATTTGCTTTAGAAGCAAACGTACGCCCAAGTTTGAAATTTTCTTGATTTCATGCAATCTGTCATGGCACCCACCAGCACAGCTGCTCGGTGGGCGGAAAATACGGACTGTGAAGCTCGAGATCAGCCATGTGAAGATGAAGCAGAGCCTCAGATTATCAAGTAATTAAAGACCAAAGGAATAAAAAATAGTCTGACATTAGGCCACAGCAGCCCAGTCTGAATTCAGAGCTCCTTACACATCACTTCTGTACCTCAAAGGGTCTGAAATCTGTCTTACGTGAACCAAGCAGCTTCTTTACCTTTCTGCAAAGTCTGGATATGGAGTAGCCTGCTTTCCTGTATCTACACTGCAGCACATCTCGATGTTTGAGCAGCTGAGTACAGATCTCATGTGTTATCCCAGAAAGGCCCCCACATCATCATACATGTTACCATGGTGGTGTTGTCCACCCTCACTCATGCAAATTCATCAAGGAAAGGAAGGAACTCTTGTAGTTAATGGCCAATATTGGCATAAGAGGAACTGGGTTTATGAATAAAATGAGAATAGAAACCAGAAGAAGATTCTTAACAACCAGAATAACTGATTCTGCTTTTAACATGGAGATTGAGAAGCTTCTTGTCCAGTTGGCCCATGGTAGCTGGGGATTCGACTGAATGATTCAGAAGACCACGTCCACACTGATGGAACCTTGGAGGCCACCGTATAAGTTTGGACCTGGAAGGGGATCTTTTAGATACCATAAAAATAACAATTCTTAAAAAACCCAAACAAACCAACAGACAAAGCACCAGAGCCTTCGAGGAGTCTTCAAACATCCTTTAATTCTGCAGTTTCAAGACTGACACACAAGCAGTTACACAGCTCAGAAAGAACCTACTTTGGGACATGAAACCCAGCTGGGTCGACAATTTACTTGACAAATATAAGTGCATATATTCTCGGTTTGGAGGGAGGGTATAAACTCCTCAGCCTCCCTGAATAAGGAACCTTTTACCAGGTGGCTTTATGGGGTCAAGGCAGGGCAGAATTGGTGACCTGAGTGCACCTCAGACTGCGGAGCTGGGATCTGCCCTCCTCCTGCCCTTGCCAACCATTAGTGCTGAGCTACGTAAGCCTGCCTGTCCTTCCAGTACATCAAATGACGATTACAAAAGATCTCTTGAGCTGGGGAGACTCAGAAGATATATTCAGAAAAAGAGAATTAAGTTTTACTATTACCTTATATTGGCAATTTTCTCCTACATTCACCATCATCTAGTGCAGCATGCCCTGTAGAAACCGACGCCATATGGCTCTGTGATAATGAAAAAGTAGAAGTGGAAACAAATGGTCCCATGCTACCTCCCACTATGAGAACTGGCTTATCGCTATCCCAAGGAATAAGCAACTAGATCTCTTTGCAGTGGAAACAGCAGAAAACTTAATGCATCTACAGCTGTCGTGGAGAATAGTATTGGCAGAGCTGAAACGGGCTCCGTGCAGCCACGGCTGTTGGAACGGCTTCAAACACCATCGAGATCTCACATGCGACCAACAGGTCTGTGCTTGACTGTCATGGTGCTGTTTACTTTAGCGTGGTCTGAACTTCCACTGAAGACTCTGACCTAACCCAGCGTGAAATCTTCTCTTTTCCCACCCCACCAGAGAGCAGCTTGCCTTACATCTCAAGGCAAAGCGGCAGCAACAGAGCAAAGCCAAATAACCCACCCAAATCTCTACCAGGATGCCTATTCCTGCAGTGCAATCACTCTTGGGAGAACACGTTAAGGAAGCATTATGTGATTACACATCGACCCCCCCCCCCAAACAACCCCAAACCCAAATCTCAAATGGCATTTCCCTTCTCGCTAGTACAATGCCACCCAGAAGACACGCGCTTTTCCCTTCGATTATAACAGAAACGCAGAGGCTTGGACCTGCAACCTGCTGCTCAGTTAATACGAGCGGCAGAGCAGATTACACGGTGGTGATTTTCTTGTCCTTGGTGGCCTGTTTGATAGCAGCCTGCTCACAAATGATCTCCTTCAACCGCTGCAACCTCATGTTCTGGGTGGTTTGGTCTCCCACACCCGTCTGGCTCCGGTGCAGTAAGTTCAGGGCATAGATGTATTCCAGCTCCGTGTACTTCACCCCTTGATCCACCACGAGGTTTAAAAGCTCATCTGCTGTGTTGTAGAGCATCTCATAATACTGCCTGAAAAGCAAGCAAACAAAAAGAAAAACCCCTCACTGGTGAACAGTGAAACTTGATGTTCCAGACCTTTATTTCTGTAGAATACCATCAACTGTTACTTTTATTCAGCAGTGCCACGAGCAGAGAAGGCTGCGTCAGGTGCTGTACAAAGAGAGCACAGACACATTCCTGTTGGAACATCAGGAGATGCCAAGTGGCCACGTACATGCACGGGGGAGCAAATCTCACAAATCTGCTCCCGCACTCTCCCATACTCAGCTAAAACACAAACCGTGGGGAACTGAGGGCTCCTCTTTCATCAGGCTCTGGAAGGGGCTGCCCAGGGAGGTGGTTGAGTCCCCATCCTTGGGGGTATTTAAAAGCTGGGCAGACGAGGTGCTTAGGGACATGGTTTAGTGGTGGGATGGCAGTATTAGGTTAACGGTTGGACTTGATGATCTTTTTTTTAGGTCTTTTCCAACCTAAACAATCCTATGATTCTATGGCCCAGGCTGCCCAGGGGGGCTGTGGAGTCTCCTTCTCTGGAGATATTCAACCCCTGCCTGGATGATGTCCTGTGTCCCCTGCTCTGGGTGAGCCTGCTTGAGCAGGGGGGTTGGACTGGGTGATCTCCCAAGGTCCCTTCCAACTCCTCCCATTCTGTGATTCTGTGATTCTGTGATTCTGTGATTCTGTGATTCTATGATTCTCTTTCCTAGTAGTTCCCGTCAGCCGAGATGCCACCATTTGGTATCCAGCACGTAGAAAGCAGTATATAGCTACAGATGCATAAAGATCTCTATATGCATGGTGATGTACAGCTGTATATCCAGTCGCTCAGCCTGCAAGAACAGGAGTCTTCTGGAAAGGAATCACAGGGGTAGGGGAAGCGGATTTTTTTGTCCCTAACGAACCCCTATTGCAGAGAGATGCTAATATGGAGCACGGGAAGAGCTCCAAGCCCAAAACTCCAGAGACCTCCAACGCTACTGAGACACGCCGTTTGAGAGAAAAAAATATTAAATAATGCAAAATAAAATTTGAGCCAGGAGCTGAGGTGCCTCTTTTAATAAGTAAAAGATCATCTGAAAAGAAGGCATAATATAGAGGCTGCAGTGCAGGCTGGTTTAAATTAATGTAAAGTGGCATTAGTGAAAGAATGGATTTCCAATTTAAGCAGGTACTTACTGGAAGGGAAAATGTGTCACGAGCCAAGGAACCAGTGGGGCGATTCTGACAGCTGCCCATCCAACCACTGCAGGAAAAAAATGGGCTGGGACTGGATGTGGGACTGGATTATTTGCCCTGAGTTCGCAGCCCAGGTGGAAGAGGTAAAACCAGTGGTAGCTGACGGGGTCCTTTGGGACATTTTCTTCTTCCCCCTTCTTTTATAGCACAAATAAGGTCTGAAACCTGGAGAACGTGTGACTCTTGGAAAGCACCGCCTCGAGGCCATGTGGCAAGAGGGGAATCAGGACTATTGTGCCCTTTATATAGCACTTTTGTGTACTCCTGGCATGGCCTTTCCCATTCACACGCCTGCACCCTGTGCCTCAGCTTCCCCGTCTGCACCAAGGAGTAAGATCTGGTGTCAGGGGTCTGTGGTCTAGATATCGCCGAGATAAAGCATCCTGTCTAGAGGGAGCTGTAAAAATATAAGGCTTTACAAAACTTCTCCAGGCAGAGGGGTTCCCAATCCTGGGCAGAGCCTTCCAGGTCAGGCCTAAGGGGAAGGTTCTTACATATGAGTCCAACTGCATCAAGCAATGAGCCTTGGCTGTGGGTTTAGGCTTGTTTGGGGTATCAGAAACAAAAAAAAAGTGGTGCATGGATGGAAAGTAGCCCTTTCTCTAGAGGAACTGGTTAACTTCATAGCTTCCTACAGAGTCTGGAGAAGAGGAGGCTGAGGGGAGACCTTATCACCCTCTACAACTGCCTGACTGAGGCTGTAGCGAGGTGGGGGTTGGCCTCTTCTCCCTGGTAACGGGCAATAGGATGAGGGGCAATGGTCTGAAGTTGTACCAGGGCAGGTTTAGGTTGGACATTAGGAAAAATTTCTTCACAGAAAGGGTTGTCAGGTGCTGGAAGGGGCTGCCCAGGGAGGTGGTCAAGTCCCCATCCCTGGAGGGATTTAAAAGAAGGGTAGATGAGGTGCTTAAGGACGTGGTTTAGTGGTGGGATGGCAGTGCTAGGTTAACGGTTGAACTTAATGATCTTAAAGGTCTTTTCCAACCTAAACGATTCTATGATTCTATGTTTCTATGTTATATACCCTTGTAAAGAAACGAGGATCTGAAAAGCTCAGGGAAGGAGAAGTGGAAAGATCCCTGTCTGTCTGCATGCATCGCATGGCAGCGAGGACTTGGTTCAGCCAAATGCCCAGCACTTCTCTGGCTGAAGAGCAAAGCAAGGCAGAAATGATCCAGGGCACCTCAAGAGGAGGTAGGTCCTTGCACGACTCCTCCATGCTTCTGCAGGAGGACATGGGCAGGCTGCAGTCTAATCCTTAGGTCTTGGTGGAATAAATTATTTAAAACCCAAGAGCAGGGGCTCCAGGAAAAGTTATCCCCTCCCTCCCTTTCTCTCCTCTTTGAATGCATTAAAATAGCAATCAGGGCAAACACGGTGAAGCTGCATATTAAAATTTCTCTTGTTCTTTACTTTGCAGGCTCTCAGGTCTGGCTTAGCTGTGCCTTTGCAGAGCACCCAGCATGCCGCCAGACTGCAAATCACTGCAGCAACCACTGTAACCAGCTGTAGCAAAACCACACGTTTGGAGTGCCTCGGGTCTCACCTCTGCCAGCGTGGCCAGGCTGCTGGGCTTCAGAAATCTGCATTTTTATCTCCTCTGTTTCCTTCAAGACATTGCCTGCTCCCATGACCTGAGAATTTGCTCCTGTGGTTGAAAGTCTGCACCAACATAACTGGTGTCAGGGGCCAGCTGAGATCAGGTGGGAGGAAGGGCTCGCGGCTCGAGGAAGAGGACTCCAAAATCATCGATTCATTGAACAAGGACTAACAGGATTTGGGTTGGGTGGTCAAAAGGAGGGAGTGTGTGTGAGAGGGGGAGGATATATGTAGAAGGCACAAGACACAAATAAAAAATAGGGGATGAATGATAAGCTGAAAAAAGAATCAAGCTGTTAGGCTCCACGCATTTGAGATACAGGCTAAGAAACTGCTGGAGCTGACGGAGGATCAGTTCACCAGCGACTGCCCGAGGGGACTTGGAGGTGAGCTCTGCCACGAGGACACGTTGTTCCCTTAGGAGCAGGGGGTCAATGGGGCAGAAAACTGTCTGAATGAGAATATTTCCCTTAGAAAAGGAAACCATGCAAGCCACTTGCGATCAAGCTTAGTAACTGAACCCCAAATCCCCCTGGCTTACGACGTGGTAAAAGAGGATGTCTGTGCAGCTCAAAAGGCAGGAGGATAGGTAAGGATGGGGGAGACCTTGCACATACCTCTACTGGCCACTATTTGCAGAAGGCATTTGGGTAATGCCTACAAGCTCCAAACTCAGGTTTGGGTAACACTGAGTCACCCCGCGACAGCTACTGATTGCAGTTCCCGTGCCTATGACGGGGAACCCAACAGCACAATTCGTGGTCCTCCCAGAAGCTACTGTGCCACCACATGACATGATGAGATTTACTGCTGTGCTCCCCTCAACGTTTACACCTCTTGTTCGCCCAGCCTGCGATGCTGAACGAGGCCAGTGTTTGACACAGGGATTGAAAATACCAATGTGGCTCAGACAAGAAGCATTTCACAGAATCACAGAATTGCAAGGGTTGGAAGGGACCTCGGGAGATCATCTAGTCCAACCCTCCTGCTAAAGCAGGCTCTCCTAGAGCATGCTAGACAGGACTTCGTCCAGGCGGGCTTTGAATATCTCCAGAGAAGGAGACTCCACAACCCCCCTGGGCAGCCCGTTCCAGTGCTCAGTCACCCTTAGAGTAAAGAAGTTCTTCCTCCTATTCAACTGAAACCTCTTATGTTTCAGTTTGCACCCGTTGCCCCTAGTCCTGTCACTGGACACCACTGTAAACAGGCTCCTTCCGTCCTCTTGACTTCTGCCCTTAAGATATTTGTAGGTGTTGATGAGATCCCCTCTCAGTCTCCTCTTCTTCAGGCTGAACAAGCCCAACTCTCTCAGCCTTTCCTCGTAGGGGAGATGCTCCAGACCCTTTATCATCCTCGTTGCCCTCCTCTGGACTCTCTCTAGGAGTTCCTCGTCTTTCTTGAACTGGGGAGCCCAGAACTGGACAAAGTACTCCAGGTGGGGTCTCACCAGGGCAGAGTAGAGGGGGAGGATAACCTCCCTCGACCTGCTGGCCACACTCCTCTTAATACACCCCAGGATTCCATTGGCCTTCTTGGCAACATTTTGCAAGGCTGATCTGGTCCCCTGCAGAGCCACAGCATTGAATCTTAGCTTTTGATAAAACACCAATAGCAGAAGCCACAAAACCTTGGGAGGATATTTCTCAATACTGGATTCACGGAGGGGAAGACTAAACCCAACCTCATCTCCAATCACGGGAACAATTTTAGCAGTTTAATTGCTAACGATAATAACACTGTAATCCCGGCAGAACGACAAAGCCCCAGCGCTCTCCTGGACGCACATGGAGAACTCCCTGAGAACCTCTCGGTATGGAAAACCAAGACTTGGCTCAGGAGCACATCATGGTAAGGTCCGTGTGTCCAATCCACCTCCTGCCACACTGATGGATACTCTTTAAATCTTGGCTCCTCTTGCAGGTAGACACATAAACCCACCCAAATAACAGATCTCATGCAGTTCCAGAAGTGGCAATGCAGTGGCAGGCGACAGAGGCACAAGCAGAGGCTCAGACTTGTCTTCTTCAGTAACACTGGCACTACCATAAACTCTCTCCCAGCCAGAAAACCACAGCTCATTCTTCAGCTAAAGCAGTTTAGGGGACATCTAGATACAGGCAGGGACTGCTAAAGCCCTGTGGGTCAGTGATCTGAGGATAGGTCTCCTGAGTTTTGATTTCAGCTCCCTTCTTTAGCTATAAAGTCCTGTAATGTTTATGCTTGAACTTGGCATAATTACATAGTTGTAACTGGGGCCTTGCAGTAACCAAGATCCCAAATTTGAATGGCAGCTACGTACCAGTCAGCTCTACAGCATCCTTCTGACGCCTTGACGTGTGGCTCATTCACTGCGTGCCCAGAAGCTGCTGTTGGCCTTAATGTTTTAGAAGATTTGGGTATTTATCAAGATGTTTCAATTCACAGCCAGAAATCTAATAAAATATCTAATATAAAATCTAATAAATCAAATTGAGTGGGGAAGCAGACACTCCGGAAGGGAGAGCCACCCTGCAGGAAGATCTGGATAGGCTGGAAGAGTGGGCTAACAAGAACCTTATGAAGTTCAACACGGCTAAGCATAAGGTCTTGCACCTGGGAAAACACAATCCAGGAGTGCAGCACAGCCTGGGATCCACCCAGCTGGAGAGCAGCTCTGTGGAAAGAGACCTGGGGGTCCTGGTGGCCAACAAGCATGGGGAAAATCTTTTTAGTAGGGCCAGCTATGTTAGGACAAGGGGTAATAGTTTTAAACTAAATCAGGGTAGGTTTAGGCTAGATATAAGGAAAAAATTCTTTACAATGAGGGTGGTAAAACACTGGAACAGGTTTCCCAGAGAGGTAGTGGAGGCCCCATCCCTGGAAACATTCAAGGCCAGGTTGGATGGGGCTCTGAGCAGCCTGATCTGGTTAAAGGTGTCCCTGCTGACTGCAGGGGGGTTGGACTCGATGACCTCTAGTGGTCCCTTCCAACCCAAACATTCTATGATTCTATGATTAAGCTCAATAGGAGTGAGCAGTGTGCTGCTGCGGCCAAGAAGGCCAACAGGGCACTGGGTTGCATCTACAAGAGCATCACCAGCAGAGATGAAGAAGTCATCATCCCACTCTGCTCAGCACTTGTCAGGCTGCACCTGGAATGCTGTGCACAGTTCTGGTCCCCGCTGTACAAAAAAGATGTGGACAGGCTGGAGGGCACCCAGAGAAGGGCCACCGAGATGATCCAAGGCCTGGGAAGCCTGATGTATGAGGATGGGCTGAGAGAGCTGGGTTTGTTCAGCCTTGAGAAAAGGAGGCTCAGAGGGGCTCCCATCACCGTGTAGCAGTATTTAAAGGGTGGCTACAAAGAAGGTGGAGAATCCCTTTTCACAAGGAGTCACATAGAAAAGATGAAGAGTAATGGGTACAAGTTAAGCCTGAGAATATTACGATTGGACATGAGAGGAAAATTTTTCACCATGAGAACAGTCACCCATTGGAATAATCTCCCTAGGGATGTGGTTGTCTCCGCCACACTGGACACTTTCAAGACGCAGCTGGACAGGGTGCTGGACCATCTTGTCTAAGCCGTGCTCTTGCCTAGAAAAGTTGGACCAGATGATCCTTGAGGTCCCTTCCAACTTGGGATTCTATGATTCTGTGATTCTATAATGTAAGGTTACATTTGAGAGCATTGGCAGTATCTGAAATACAGTTATACACACAATGTGTAGAAAAAAACAGGTTGCCAAGGTAAATACTAAGATTTAGGAAACATTGATCACCTTCAGGGAATTTATGCTGAGCAGATGCAAAATGAGCTTTTTACTTTTGCCAGCTCTGGCTGGGTTTTCAACAAAATAACAGAGAGGGCATCTTGTATGGGGCGTTTTCTCTGAGAGACGGCAAGTCTTTGCTCTGAAGCATAGGACTCGTGGCCTTCCCGACGTTACAGAGCACCTTAAAAGCAGAAGGAGCAAGAACTGAAGCTGTTCCATCTGCACCCAGACCAATCACCGGACAAGCTCAGCAATGCAAGCCCATCTTTACCCCGTGTCCTTACAGCTGCCCTCCTTTCTAGCCTGTCCCAAATCTTGGATTCCTGAAGAATTCCGCACCTAATAAACACAGTATTCATCTGTCACTCTTTTCAGGATCAGATTATTTTTTAATTAAAAATTTCCGACAAAATAAAAAAGAGAGCAAGCGAGACAGTACGAGTGAGCGAAAGGTATGCATTTTTAATTGGGTGCAATTAAAAAACTGCCGCTTTGGCATGGCATTGCCTTCGGCCAAACCCTATTTGCATGAGTAATTATTCACTCCATTACGAAGTCTGCTCAACTTTGCCTCCCTTGTCTTTGAAAGTATTAATAAATATTGATCAGACGCACTCCTGTTTGCCTTTGCCCAAGCAGCTCTGATGGACTCATCTTCTGATGTTATCAAATAATGAAATATGAAAGAGTGAGTGGGATGAGCCTCTTGTTCTGTGATTTTTTATTTAGGCTCTTCATTTTACTTTCAGAAGTGTATTTGTCCCTGCCATTATAAATGCTCTTTTGATTATCAAGAGGAGGTTGAGAAAAGCAAGTTAGGAAGGGATGGGGGAAATAAATGGACGACAGGTGAGGGAAATCTGTTCAGTGAAATGCTGGCAAACGGCTTTGTTTTTCTAAAGTTCAGATTTAAAACCAGAGAGAAGAATGAATATTTATCAAAAGCTGATTCTATCATCTGACAAATAGGTTAATAAATAATAATAGCGGATTAGCATACCTAACCAAAAAGCAGATTTAGCTTCCCAAGCCTTCAGTCGGCTTCCATGTGAGCACAGCTAAGCTCACGCACGCTGATTTACCCTACACAGATCATCAGCCTGGGCAGTAAGATCTTCCCAGCGCTCAGCGGCGAGATAGTTGGGGTAAGAAGAGAACAGATCAAAGCTGAGCTCATAAGTCTTTACTCACCTGAGTATGAAGTCAGGAACACAGCCAATGGGAACAAAGTGACCTGGGTGATTCATTTCATCAGGGAAATATTTTTGTTCGTATGCTTACTCGCACAGTATTCATTTATTTGTATTATGCTGAAAAGCATGGATGGGGCCCGTTGAGTTGACCTGATATGACAGATTTTTTTTTTTTACGTGGTACAGGTTCTTACAGAGCATCTCTCCCAATTTGCTGTGGAAGTACCAACAACTTCTGTTTACAAGGGGAAGGAAACATTAATCTGGCTTGAAGCCTTTAGCTCTTTAGGATGGTAAATACCTGGCCAAACTCTCCACTTATGTTCAGCTTCAGTGTTGACGGCCATATTTTGAGGGAGCAAGGAGCAAAGGACCGTCTAAGGTATCCAAAGCCCTTACTGTCCTGCTCCTACAGGATGATGAACCAGTTTTGATGGCTTGTATGGCAAAGATTTGTTCTTTTTTAAAAATAAAATCCATCTTTGTAGTTCTCCTTCATGTGATTATCTCACAGCCCCACAAGTCAACCAACCTAGACACCTGTGACCTCTTCCTCTGACTATTGGCAATGGGATTGGGTTCAAAGTTTCTGAACTAACCCTTGAGTTTTTGGGCATTTTCTTCAGGACAAACACATACCTTAGAGCAAATAATGCCTAATCCAAAGCCCAAATACAACTGTACTCTGCTCACTTTAGCAGACTGGAATTGGCCCAGGAAGATCTACCACCATCTGAAGAACATCTTTATACTGAGAGCAGATAGGGAAGGATAAATATCACTGGTGGAAATGGTTCCCAGGTAAAAGAAAAAACATCCCATGGGCAAACCAAAACTGAAGAAGCCAATTAATATACAAAACAGTTGGGTTTGGGGTTTTTTATTTTTAAATAGCAATTGTAAAATGAAACATCAAGTTGCCAACAATGAACCTACTTTGCAAGGATGCATTTTGAGTGTGTGTGTATATATATATATATATATGAAAAATGATGGTCTCTTGAACTCTATTCTTGGAGAAAAAGGAAAAATAAAGAGACTTTCTCATTTAGAAAAAATCTCTGGAAAGGCAATCAGGATGAGACAAGCTCCTCTGAGGGCTATTAATACCGTTCTCCATTTAAATGCTAATGTTAACCTATAACCCAAGGCCTGCACACAAAAAAGTTATTCAAAATTAAATTCTGATTTCCCTGAGAATGACTTGATCTCTTCTTAAGAGAAGGACCTTCAGACGAACAGTGTGATGTTTCAGAATAAAGGATCTTACTTTAATTATTCCTTCACTGTATAGCTGGGTGCCCACTCTGTAGTAGTGCAGGCAGAATCGGATTCACAAGGCAAGAACGCAGATCTGGGTGCTGACTTACCCAAAGGAACAAAAAAATTCTCTACTTTATCTGCCTCCCTTTTTGGGGATTAGGCAGTCACTTCTATAGTACCCAAAAATATCTTAGGCACTCTAATAAGAAAGTAAAAAAGGTTAAGTATGAAGCACTTACAGACTAAATCTAGACAAAATGCACAAGACAGAACAAGCATGAAAGTTGTAGAGGAAAAAAGACCAAAGCTGCAGTTACAAAGTCACTCAGTTTTGATACATGCAGATCTTGGTGGAACCATTAAATTTAAATATATGGAGGAGGTGAGCGCAAAAAGGGAAGATATAGCAAGAAACGAGGTAACTTCAGTTCATGTAATGCAGAAGAAATGGATTTTCAGGACTGGCTTGACTGAGAAGGGTTGGAGTAGATGATCTCCTGAGGTCCCTTCCAACCCTTGCCATTCTGTGATTCTGTGAGAAGAGAATCCCATGGGCCTTTTCTGTCTATGGAGCGTGAGATGTTTGAGGTGGGAAAGGGAAAGAGATGAGGACGGCATTGATGGTTACAGGGCACTGGGGATGGGGCAGGAGAGATGAGCTCAAGCATGCAGGATTTTTGCAAAGCAAATTCTGAAAACTTGAAATACCAAGCCAAGGAAAAATTCACATAAACCCGCAATTACTGTAATTTCTACACCTCATGAAGACTGCAATGATGTTTGCATACATGCGTCGGTGATCAGCATTCTAAAGCGAGAGTCTGCAAATACGGATGCTGGTTATTCTTCCACCTTGGGAGCTTATGATAACAAAATAGAACCTAGTGATGGAAGGCACCGCTACATCATATGTCCACTCTCTAACCACTGTTCATCTCAAACCGCATCCTTCAAGTCCTCTCTGCAGTTACAGCCCTAAAAGGTACCACAGAATATCATCACCCTCAGGACACGATTCCCCAGGGGAATGTATATCCTGATCAACATTTCTGAGGTTTCTTTTTTGATTTTTAATTAACCTGGACCAGTTCTGGTGAAACAAATAGTAATGTCCATTCTCAGTCTCCAGAAGAACCCAAAGCGCTTTGGGGGAATTCACACAGCTTTAGATGTCCACATCAGAGATGTTATTGTTGTGCCAGTCAACCTCAGCTCCTCTTACAAACCATGCCAAGACATGGACACCTCTCACGTCTGCTTGGGGTGAGATGACCTGTGGCTGAGAAGCACCTATTTGTCTCTGTGGACTGTAGAGGGAACCCAGAATGAGGCCAGATCAGGCATAAATGTCTGCTTGCTGCTGCTATGATCTACATCTTCTCTAGGTGCACCATGGATCACCTCATTCGCAGCCCCTCGGAAGCCCAAAGGCAGATGCCCCGTCCCCACGCACTGCAACACGCGGCACAACTTGGGGCAGGACGCACAGATGGCTGTGAGCTGTGTTATTTATTACAGGAGGAGAGTGTCAAGAAAGCAAAAAGCACTTAAAAGGCTAAAATGTGCAAATGGCCAAGATGTGAAATGCTTTGCAGAAGAAAATAAAACATGAGAGGAAGAAATAAAAGTGAATTTATAATATAACGGTGCTTCACGCTCCTGTGGTACCTCTGCAAATCACAGCCCTTAATAAATAATCTGGGCTGTGATGTAAGGAGAGTGTTAGCTTTTTTTTTATTATTATTAACAGCTGGAAGAACTGAATAAAAATTAAGTCTTTTGTCCAAGGTAGAAAATAGCATCAGAGACTGGAAGCCCTTGCACCTTGATTGGCACCGTACCCGCTTTTGGGACTACAGCGCACAGAACTCTGAACGGGGTACAGAGCCCGGCAAGAAAAAGTAGGTGTATTTATTCAAAAGGATACAAGTCCAGTCTTCTAATTAAAGACAACCAAATTATAAAACCCAACCACTTTCCTTTTAAAAACTTAATCCACACAGACGGCGTACAAAACACTACAGACAAATCAGCTGACCTATGCGTTGGCCTCTATACAGGTTGAGCAGCTTTGTTTTAATGGGTAGTTTTGGAAAAAAAAACCCAACAACCGCCAACACCTTTGGGTGCTACGTGCAGCTCTGTGTCACTAAAGCACTTGGTTTTCTCTCTACTGCAAATTTTGTACAACACAGATGATAAATCACCTGTAAAACGCAGAGCTAATTAGCAAAGGAAAAGGGAAGGTACGTGCAGAGCATGACTACTCTTCCAGAAGATCTCTCCTATTCTCTCTCCTCCTTCTCATCCTGATACTTGCTAAGCTCTACCTCATCTACCATGTTCTTTTTTAATATTTCCTTCATATTTCCTTTTCCCTTCCTCCCGTGGTTTGCTACTCCTGACTTGGACAACGTTGCCCTGCTGGGAACACGCGATGCGCGGGGATCTCTGTGCATCAGGCATCGGCGTCACGGAGGGGAACACGTCCTCGTGTCGTTTAAAATCCATTCCCCGAACAACCCCAACCACCCTCGCACTGTGCAGCGATACACAGTAATTACATGGCTTTTCAAAGGAAGGATAAATCCATTAAACCCCATTAAATAATTTTTCAAAAACAATGTCTGAGACGCTCCTTGGAGCTCCATACTGGCTGGTATAATGAAGGATGGAATTTCTCGCTCTCCAAATGGAACTTTATAGGGTATTAAATAAGCACCCTCAGCACTTATCTAAATCTTTAATTAGTTCTATAATATACTGATGATATCAAGGCTAATTAAATTTATACAGATGAAGAGCAATGAAATTCTAACCAAGTGAGCTGGAAAGTACATATTAAATAGTAAATTTAATGGTTCAAGCAGATAAACTCAATTTTATATAAAAAAATTAAATTCAATTTACATTTTGTATTAAAATTGATTTTGAGTGTGCAAATGATTGGAAAAAATCTTTTTAATAGATCAGTAAAAGTGCTAATCCGGCCTGCTTAAATATCAGTTATTAATGCCAGCATTTGCAAATAAGCGACACACATTTGCATTTTTACTGCATATAGTAAAAAGAAAAAATTATCTATACCATATGCCAGTTTATAAAGAATATTAAGCAATTTTTCCCCTTGCCTCATGCATAAATGAGAGGAAACGTGGAAATGAATGTAGCCCGAAAGAAGAGCGAGTCAGCAGTTCGATGGAAAGTACAGCAAAGATTGCTCCAGTCAGCAAAAAATAATACAATTTTAGCAACCCTTTGGGAACAACAATTACTGTGGTGAAAAACCCCCAGCCTTATTTAGGATCAAGTGGCTTGGAATGGGATACAAAAAGCCGATGCTGTAATCCGGGAGATGCTCAGTGGTGCAAGTTTGCTGATTTTTTCATAAAACCAGGATTGTTTGGTAGCTACTGATGGGTGAAGGACACATCTGATGGGATCTGCTTGCTGAGGGCCAGAACAGGCTGCAACACCTGAACTGCGGTAGGAAATTACAAGGTCCATCAAGTCAATGTCTGCCTGTAGTAGGTTGAGGTTGGGCCGTGGTGCTTCAAAGGAGGTTTGAACCACTTGCTGAAGTCAGGCAAACAGCCCAGAATTCTTGAAAACTCCAGCTCATGGGTTTTTTTTTTCTGTCTACGTTTATGCATTTGGTTTGAATCATAGAAAATTTTGGGTTGGAGAAGACCTTTAAGATCATCAAGTTCAACCGTTACCCTAACCCTGCCATCCCACCACTAAATCCTGTCCCTAAGCACCGCATCTGCCTGGCTTTTAAATACCCCCAGGGATGGGGACTCAACCTCTTCCCTGGGCAGCCCCTTCCAGTGCTTGACAACCCTTTCTGTGAAAAAATTTTTACCAATGTCCATCCTAAACCTGCCCCGGCACAACTTGAGGCCACAATGCAGCAGCTTTAGACATTAAGGAACTGAGATTTTTTCTGGACACACTGACACCAAATTTAGTTTGTGGTTGTTTTTTTTTTGTTGAACATGTGGCTGTTTCTTGTGGAGGAACCCTTTATTGGATTCACTACCTCATGGCGCTATTGTTTCTTCTGGTAGTACTGTCCAGTGCCATTACCTTGTGCCAGCCTAGAAATCTCTGAGGTTGGGGAAGTGGCCTACAGACCCCAGCTTGCTCAGCACTGTGCACAGACCTACCCAAACCAGGAGGAAAACAAAATGGTGCAGTAGCCTCAAACCCTATCCACTGGTTCATCATCATCATCATCAGTTACCACCACCACGACCTCAAGGAGATTGATTGCCCTGACCTCTCACCTATGAATGGAGAAGAAATGGGGACAAGTCAAGCCATCCAACACTAAAAATGGATAGTTATGTTGAGTTGAAGTGGAGGCTGTGGAGGCTGTTTCTTATAAAGAAACCAGGCAGCCAGGATGGATCCAATGCCAAATTTTTAGCTGGCTGAAAGTAGGGGACATCAACACACAACTATGGGTGTCCTGGATGAAGGAGTTAATGCTCAAGAGCTTCAACACTCTCCTCCATGCACTCCCTGTTGGCCACTGGCCAGATGAACATTTCATCACACCTAATATGCCTGTTCTCAACACTTCTCCTGATGCTTACAAACCTTCAGATTTGCAGGCCAGTGGTATTTATGGCCAGCTGCTACTCATTTGCTCTTGCAGCAATATTTTAGGTTGAAATTGCTTTTCCCTTTCTAACATACTTAGGGCAAAAGACGTGTTCACAGAGGGAAGCCATTGCCTCTCTACGCTATTGTTGCAGAGGGCAAAGCAAGACCGCCACTTTTAATTGCTCCTTTTGAAAAATACCCCTCCTGAAAGAACATTTACCTAAGCCAGAGCAAGTCCTGACACTGCTCTGTGCAGTACAACTGTGGCCTCTTCTGGCCATTCTTGGTGAACTGATCCAGTGATGTCAACTTTTTAAGCCAACAGATCTGCACCACCATTTTTTTTGCCAGACAGCACAAACCCTTAGCATTTAAAATGAAGACATTATCAAGACAACGTCAGTGCAAAGTAAGACCCACAGCCATAGAATCATAGAATCCCAGGTTGGAAGGACCTCAAGGATCATCTGGTCCAACCTTTCTAGGCAAGAGCACAGCCTAGACAAGATGGCCCAGCACCCTGACCAGCTAAGTCTTAAAAATGTCCAATGTGGAGGAGTCAGCCACTTCCCTGGAGAGATTATTCCAATGGTTGACTGTTCTCATGGTGAAAAATTTGCCTCTCGTGTCCAATCAGAATCTCCCCAAAAGCAACTTGTGTCCATTCCCCCTTGTCCTCTCCATGGGACTCCTTGTAAAAAGGGAGTCTCCATCTTCCTTATAGCTATGTGGTTTCTATCTCCATTCTCCACTGCATGGAAAAGCCAGGTCTGGTTGTCTTACTGATGGAGCAGCTTGGAGATGCATCCCTTTGCTCGCCACCCCTTACGTACAGGCTGCAAACCCCAGACAGACTCCACTGCAGTGCGACAGTGGCTCCTTGGAAACAACGTTGGTCCCTATAGAGTGAGAAGAGAATCCCAGCACAGCTTCTAAACTGATGGAGCACCTCATAGCCATCAAAAGCAGGGAAATTACTCTGAACTTCTATTTTTATCTCATTCCAGAAATGCATCCTCTAACTGTACGAAACCTCCAGACTATCAACAAGAACTCTGCTGTGAGAACTGAACCTGTAGCTTTTTTTTGATTCATTTATTAACCTCCTCTTTCAATTCCCATTTCTACATCTCAAAGCACTTTGGAAACCCCTTGTACGGAACTTCTCCATCTTCTCAAAAGGCTGCTTTGCAGTTGAGAAAATGAAGGCCCATTGAGATTAAGGGGTCAGAGTGAAGTCTTCGTGCATGCAACGGTGTGAGTAACCTCCCAGGGCCAGCTTCCCCGCTGGTGCGCACCCTTGAACCCCCTTCAGGGACAAAAAGCACATTTTCCTGACGATTCTCAGAATCTGCACATTTGCATGCTACAAGTGAAAGAAGAATGAATTTCACACAGCGCACCAAACAGTTAACAGATGGCAAAAAATTACAATCATTTACCAAGTTGCGTTGGGCGTAAGAAAACAACCTGGAATACGAAGGCACTGAATCTTATTAGAAAAGACATATTTTACATATTGCTTCTTCATAATACAAGCTGTTCCTCGTGAAAGCATAAAACTTGCTATTATTTGCACCTCTTTTCTTCTTCTCTTTGTTTTTGCACACAAGACAATGCGGAATACGTATCCGATAGATGATTTCTGTATGCACTTGAGAGACTGACTTCAGCTTCAGATGTTAATGCACTTAGGTGATGTGAGATGTCATCTGAATTCTCTCTCTTTTCTATATTATTTGATCTCAGATCTGGAATACAAATTGTAAAATACAAGGCAAGCTTTACAGCCTGCAGTAAAATCCCGGTAAGAGATTACACGCTGCAGACCATTTCCTGGAAGCGATACATATCTGTATATGTCGACATCATATGTATATATTCAAACGCAGCGGTCTGGATGTAATTATTTTAATATCTTAAAATACAAGAATCGAGGTTTTTTTGGCCTTTACCTGAGCGTATAGCTTTCCCTTGGCTACGCAGCCCAGGTTCATTACGGGACAGATTTAATTGCTACATCAGAGTTTGTCTGTTGATATTCTACATCTGATGTGCGAAAGTTCAGGGACGCCAATCAGGCACGGTGCAGATGCCACTCTGCAAAATGTTCTCAGACAGTCTCCATCTGTCAGATATGGTAATACTTGCGCTCTATCAATAATTCACCTCCTTAACTCCATGTTTCCTGCATTTGAGTCAGAATTTTTAATGTCAGCCTCACCAGAGGATCTACCTTGGATAGACAGGAGTTGCCTGATCTGCATTCCCCATTCGGACTGTGTGGTTTTGTGCCCTGGAGCCAGTCGCCTTCTGCAGTTAAGGAATCATCTCTCAGTTTACTCAGTTTTTTACCGATTTAGCTGCAAAAATCACAGCTTCCCTTTTGGGGCAGCATGTTCATCTCATTTGAGGAAGGATGTCAGAGGGTAATGCATGGCCAGCAGGTCAAGGGAGGGGATTCTGCCCCTCTACTCTGCTCTGGTGAGACCCCCCTGGAGCCCTGAGTCCAGCTCTGGAGCCCTCAGCACAGGACAGATATGGACCTGTTGGAGTGGGTCCAGAGGAGGCCACAAAAATGATCCAAGGGATGGAACCCCTCTTCTATGAAGAAAGGCTGAGAGAGTTGGGGTTGCTCAGCCTGGAGGAGAGAAGGCTGTGGGGAGACCTGATTGCGGCCTTTCAGTCCTCAAAGGGGGCTTATAAGAAAGATGAGGACAATCTTTTTAGCAGGGCCTAAGGAGAAGGGGTCATGGTTTTAAACTAAAAGAGGGTAGACTCAGACTAGATACAAGGAAGAAATTTTTTTTTATGATGAGGGTGGTGAAATGCTGGCACAGGTTGCCCAGAGAGGTGGTAGATGCCCCATCCCTGGAAACATTCAAGGTCAGGTTGGACGGGGCTCTTCATCCAGGTGAATATGTCCCTGTTCATTGCAAGAGGAGCTGGTCTAGATGACCTTTAAAGGTCTCTTCTGACCCAAACCATTCTGTGATTCCAATTATGACAATCACACCTTAGTATCCAAAATCCAACTCAGATGGACCACACCTTTTCTGGGAAAGCTCGTGGTGAAAAACATGGGGGTGGCTGAATACCCCAAACAGGATGCTACTGCATGAGCTTGAGGAGAGAAGAAAGGTGGGGAGCAGGAAAGAAGATGATGTGGAGCTGCTCCTCCATGGGTCAGAAAATGCTGAATGGCAACTTGTCCCCATGCAAAGCAACTGGCTCCATGGAGCCTGCAAGGATTTGGTTAGCTCCCAGAGCCAGGAAATCAGCTCACCAGTGGTGTCCAATGTGTGGGGCCATAGCTCCTTTGGGTACCTATCAGTGGCCCCTTGCTCTACAAGAAGGCAGTGTGAAAATCCATAGGAAATCAGCTGGAGGTGTGAATAGTCCCTAGCACAAGGGCAAATTGCCACCCTGATCATCGATGCTTCAGCACCAGTGAGAAAGGAAGTTTCCCTGGTGCCCGTTAGGAAAGACCTTTGCATCCACCCCAGCTCCTGAAACGCAGCAGAACTATCTTTGAACTTTCTTTGACCAACTCAGATGCAGCATGTGGTGCAGGACAAGAAATCCTGATGACATCATGTGATGCTTATGAGTTTTACAGATCCCATCGGCCAAGAATGAACCATCACCTGGAATGACCTGCACATCCTCAGGCACCAATCTTCATCAGGTGGAACGGAGCAATGGGTTGCACAATGCAGCTGGTGGAAATCCTTCTTTAAAAGGATAAGGACGTGCAGCTTGGCAACAGAAGGACTCACTACTAGCTTTGGGTTGGCCAAAAACTCCAAAACAGACCAAAAGTGAATGAATTAAGGATCTTGCTGGTAGCGAGTAATTAACTGTAGAGGGAAATGGAGGGATGTATCTCAATCTGCCTAAACACAGGCGTCTAGCGCAACCATTTCAGATGGGCTTTGGGTCTCCTGTAACCCCTGTGTCACACCTGCCAGCCCTGCTCATATACCTACGCTATCCAAGGGTCTTTCAAATGGCACTATATTTTGGAAAGTGAAGCGTGTCCTTAGCAAGTCCCTGGTAAATCTGGGAACAGAGGCTGCTCCAGGTAGGGTCAAAGTGCTACTCAAGCCAGCTCTTAAGTAGCAGAAGCAATTCAGCCACTTTAGCGCGCCAATCTGCTGCTCGGAGATGGACTAACCCTGAGCAAAGGCCACGCTGAGCTGACCTCATGGAGGGTGCAGCCAACCTAAGGCCACTGAGCTGTGTTCAGTCCTGAAGCAGTTGAGCATGGCTGTCAAGACTGGAGCACGTGGCATGGTGAGCACATGAGCTCGTGCATGTGATGAGCATGTACGTTGGAATGTGTGGGCACAGGACTGCTGGCCACTGGTATCCTGTGGTCTGCTCCTCCCAGCAGTGGAAGACAACCACTCATGGAGCTGCCATGTACCAAGCCAGACCATGGTCCACCAAAAATCCACGTCCTGGCGTCCCACCTCTGACTGTGGCCAAGAGCACCTGCTCCTGGTCAGTGATGTTTCTCTAGATCACCATCCCTAGCTACTGGGGACTCACTGAGCCAGAGGGATGCCTCTGAGACACCCCAAGAAGTGATCTTACCTCCATGGCTATGTGCTACACATCTTGGGGCTCCTGCTTATGGAGAGATTTCCATACATGACTTAAAAGAGCTGGAAAATTGGCCGACTCTGCTGTACGGCTCCTGGGCTATACCTGCCCTGAACCCTACTGTCGAGATATTTTGCTCTGCCCTAACGCTGTGTCATGGCTTGACCCTGTTGGTCCTCTCCGTTGTGCTATTTCTGTCCTTTGCTCGTTTTCCCTCTTCCCTCCCATATTCTAGCAGGAACTGGCCCTGGGCCGTTGCTACCCCCTGATCCTCTCTCCTGTCCTCAAGTGTCACCTTGAAAGCACCCTTCCCAGAACTGGCCACGTCCTCACCTGTCCCCCTTGTGTCCTATCGGTATTTTACACCCTACCAACCATGCCCTGCCTGCTCCTACACCTTCCAAGCGAAACATTTCTGATTCCCGGATGCCATTGCATCAACAGGTTGAAGTAGGTTAACGATTGGACTTGATGATCTTAAAGGTCTTTTCCAACCTAGACGATTCTATGATTCTATAAAAAAAAAAAAAAAAAAATGCTCTGCACCCCAGCTCAATCTAATTAAGAGAGAGACCTCTGCAAAAGATACGGCTTTAGCGCACAGAAAAGTGATGAGCAGTGACTCTTAAAAACGTATCGCACAGCACCAATATCTGGTATTTCCTAGCAGATTACCGGGTATGAAGCATTGCAGTTTCTAATGAGATCTGACTGACAGGGTAAACCAATCTGCTACTTAAGGACTTGCATGTGTCTTTCTATCGGTGGGGCTCGTGCTAGAAAGATGCAGCCTCCTGTGAAAAAGGCAGGACATTTTTCTAATTGCTTCCATTTGCAGGCTGGCGCTAGGCAATAGAGATGCATTTCAAGCTGACAATCCAATATTTACCTTTATTTCAGTTGCAGACAAGCGCCGGGGATGGCTGTGCTTCACACGCTGATGGTTCCCCCTTTCTTTGAAAGATTTTTTTTTTTTTTGTGTCACGCCAACTTCCCTTCTTAAAAAATCTGTCCTTCCTCTAACAGCTCTGTTTGCTGTGCATTTAAGCAGAAGCTCCCAGCAGGCTACGGCACCTTCAGCACGCAAACTCAGCACAGGCAGAGCCCACCTTTAAGCGTGGGAGCAGAAAGCAATTTCTAGATCAAATAGCAGCTCAAAGCAGGTTACGCGAGAGCTCAGACACGGAGTCCACATTCCCATTCCCTCACAGGGGTATCTGTTCCCGTGGGATGACCCTGGATGTTTGTTCAGGCTCAATCTGGAGTCTGGGGCTAAATTTTGCCCTTGTTTGAACAACGTCAATCAAGGCAGTCCAAGGCTAGATGACAGAGACACCTCAAAGCAGAACCATCTCCGTGATGTTACTTGACCCTTTAGGAACTAGAAGATATAATTGGAGATTTGCTTGTTCCATCCCCCATCTGGCTGGCAAATTAAACAGTGTTGAAATGGCCACCCTCCCCCCATCCCTTCCACCTCCCCTTGGCAAAGCTTCCCCATAACATCAGCCGGTTCTTCTGGCTCAGCAATGAGCATGGAGGATCTTGCTCCAAAGAGAGCAGACGACCCACTGAAGCCCGTTCCTTGTGCCAGTAGGTGCCACTCTTTGCTACAGTAGAGGGGAAAAAAACCCCAAAGCCTTAAACTAAAAGCAAAACCAACTGAATTCCCTCTTCTTCCTCACTTCTCCCTGGACAGTGATCGCTTGCAAAACAGTCATGGTCACAAAAAATAATTGAAGACTGAATTGCAATTTAAATACATAAAGAAATCCAGCTAGAGATGTTGTTGCACAAGGTTCCAAAACACGCTCGTGGCCTCTGACGACAGCGGAGAGAACCTTGAACACTCCTCCCCTCGAGCTCTGCATGGTACACAGGTTCTAGGGTAGAAGGTCCCACTCCTTCCCTCCTCTGGGCTCTTCCTACCACAGAAATCTCTGCCACCACCTCTCCTGATCTTTGCCGGCCCACCGAATTCCCAGAGGGAGAGCTGCAGGCAAAGCTTTACATGCCCGTCCCTCCTTTTTTGGCCATTCTGCTTGGTTTTTTGAATTAGAAACCAGCATGCGTTTGCTCTGCAGGAGAGCCGAGCCGCTCCACCGGCTGCATGCACAGAGGTGACAGCCGCTCCGACTGAAAATCAGCCCCCTCACCACCAGCATGAGAGTCAGGATGCAATGAATTTCACCAGGAGATACCAGCAAGACGTGCTACAGCGCTGTGGGAATGGAGAAGGCTGTGACCCTTAAAAGGGGATGGATGAAGATGTTGCCTTCCATTTCGGCACTACTCTGCCTGTGAGAAATCAACTTCTGCCCCTTGGAATCATGAAGCACAGAATGGTCTTCCCTTTTCTGGATCTCTCTCAGGTCCATTAGGAGACCTGAGGTCTGTCATGGCATTTAGGATCCATTTCATGGTTGTAACCTTTTAGTAAGGTTGTTACTACCAAGCATTCATAGAATCATAGAATCCTTTGGGTTGGAAAAGACCTTTCAGATTATCAAGACCAACCGTTCTCCTAACTCTGCCATCCCACCACTAAACCCTGGCCCTAAGCACCTCATCTGCCTGGCTGTTAAATCCCCCCAGGGATGGGGACTCAACCACTTCCCTGGGCAGCCCCTTCCAGTGCCTGACAGCCCTTTGGGGAAGGAATTTATCCTGATGTCCAACCTCACCCTGCCCTGGCACAACTTGAGGCCGTTTCCTCTCGTCCCATCGCCCATTCCGTGGGAGCAGAGCCCGACCCCCCCGGTTCCCCCCTCCTCTCAAGCAGTTGTAGGGAGCGATGAGGGCTCCCCTCAGCCTCCTCTGCTCCAGGCTGAACACCCCCAGCTCCCCCAGCCGCTCCCCAGCAGCCTGGGGCTCCAGACCCCTCCCCAGCTCCGCTGCCCTTCTCTGGACACGCTCCAGCCCCTCCAGGTCCTTCGGGGAGGGAGGGGCCCAACCCTGACCCCAGCAGTTGAGGGGCGGCCCCCCCAGTGCCCAGGACAGGGGCACGGTCCCTGCCCTGCTCCTGCTGGCCACACCACTCCTGATACAAGCCAGGATGCCGCTGGCCCTCTTGGCCACCTGGGCACCCTGCTGGCTCATATTCAGCCGCCTGTCGACCAACCCCCCCAGGTCCTTTTCCCCCGGGCAGCTTTCCAGCCCCTCTGCCCCACGCCTGGAGCGTTGCATTCACCTTCCATGCTTGTGCAGCCTGCCTGGCCTCACACCCCAGCTGCTGGGTCTCCAGCCAGCACCACGTAGGTCCTTCAGATTTCAACCCACTGTGCCCAATGCAATAAATTCAATGCCTGTTTCAGGAGGGATGCCGTAAGAGGCATATTTTCATTCCACCTTTAATTACTCGGCTCAGGTCACCATTTCCATCTCCGCACGTTGCTTCCTCAGCGTCTCCGGCGCAGTCATGGTTGCAGCCCAACACCTTGTGTGATGTTTGATGTGATTTCCACAGCCCAAAGCTGTGGAAGTGCAGGGGACCAAGTGAAGGCAGGAGGAGAAGGTCCTTGGACTCGACTGAGAAAAGAGGATTGCTAAAATGTTCCTATGGCAGTTTCAAAGCCAGCAAACAAATAAAGCTGCTCTCTATGCGCACAAAAGCCTGCCTAGCCCCTTCGTGGCTAAAGCCAGTGGTGTAGCACGTGTTTTATGCTTTACGTGGACGTGGTAATGAGCTTTCACACTCATCTTCATATTTATACGGTATGAGAAAGCCTGTATTAACCTAGGCAGCTCTGGACACTATGGTGGGGCTGCGGTTTTGGCCTCCTGATCCAGACCGAGACCTGGTCTGCAGACTATGCAGCCTGGGGAGCCGGTAGGAGAGCCCTGTGGCCTCTTTCCAGCCCATATATTTCATGTTTCATGCAAAAAATGAAGTGCAGGGAGAAACTGAAGCCCCCCCCCCCCCGGGTGGGATGGACACCCAAGGCTGGAAACCTGGCCGAAGCCCTTGGCCCACCCATTGACATCCCATGCTGGTTTACCAAGGAGCCACGAGCACGTGGCGAGCACAGACCACGCCACTGCTGATGAGGTACAACTTGGTTTTACTCCGCATTTTTGCGATGAGCACCCACGCACCAGATTCTGTGTGGTCAAATAAAGCAAACGTTGCCGAGTACTCTGTGATTTGCAAAAACCACCACGAAGATGACGGTGAATACCGGGCCTTACACCCACAGGACGTGGTCTGCAGAGAAAACCAACACCCACCCTATGTACTGTAGACCTGGATGAACAAAATGACCCAATTCCTGCTGGACAGCCAGGGTTTCCCTAAACTTAGACCTTATATTAAAGCAACTGCAGTTCTACAAGTAACTGGTCAGTGGCATCACGGAGGCCAAAGTCATGAAAGGTAGAAATTAAGAAGAAAAACTTCTAACAAGAAAAATCCCTTCCCTTTAATTACCATTAGCAATGCAGCATGACAGAGAGAGATAAACACACATGCACCTACACAAATAAGGAGCTTGGGAACACAAAGTAATTACTTTGATTTTTTTTTTTTTTTTTCCCCCACCGACATTCAAAACTTATTAGTCTCAAGAAAGCACACATCAGCAAAAGACTGTCACCTCAGGGATAAATGAGGAATTTGTTTGTAATTCATTTCCAGGAGAATATATCCTGATGTGGTTAATGCAGAGGAGGAACGTGCTCTGGCCAAGTCTAACAGCCAAAAATACTTCTTAAAAAATGTTTATTCACATCTTCCTGAGCTCGGGTCCCTGGAAATATGAATGCCGGTTTCTGCTGGCTGAGAAGTTCACCTCCATTGATTGCTTCGCTAACACACCAAGAACCAAGCAAAGGAAGTCAATGAAGCCTCTCCGTTTTTCAGTCCATTGCCAGCTTAGGAAAATGGAATTAATCTCTTTACTCAGAGCAACTCCGACATCCACATTCAGGCAATGAAAATCATTACGGGGGCCACTAAAACCACTAAAACCTGTATCTTTAAAGGTTGCGGTGTGAAGATTAAAAGCGCCTTCAGAAAAAAACTGAAATGGCTGATCAAAATAAAACCGTTGAGTCAACAGTGGAAAGCCTGGGCAGGACTGGCGCCTTCCAGTACCAACTGATATTTTAAGATGCTTCCTCTGCTATACGGAGTGATACCGGGGAGGAGTGGATGCTATGGGATTTCACACATCGCGGCATGTTCGGATATTATTACTGCGTCCAGCTCTGGAGCCCTCAGCACAAGAAGGACATGGAACTGTTGGAGCGGGTCCAGAAGAGGGCTACTAAAATGATCCGAGGGCTGGAGCACCTCTGCTATGAGGACAGGCTGGGAGAGTTGGGCTTGTTCAGTCTGGAGAAAAGAAGGCTGTGGGGAGACCTGATTGCGGCCTTTCAATACCTAAAGGGGGCCTATAGGAAAGATGGGGAAAATCTTTTTAGTAGGGCCAGCTGTGTTAGGACAAGGGGTGATGGTTTTAAACTAAATCAGGGTAGGTTTAGGCTAGATTTAAGGAAAAAATTCTTTACAATGAGGGTGGTAAACCACTGGAACAGGTTGCCCAGAGAGGTAGTGGAGGCCCCATCCCTGGAAACATTCAAGGCCAGGTTGGATGGGGCTCTGAGCAACCTGATCTAGTCAGCAGTGTCCCTGCTCCCTGCAGGGGGGGTTGGACTCGATGACCTCTAGGGGTCCCTTCCAACCCAAAACATTCTATGATTCTATGATTCTATGATATTAGGGATGTAGGAACTGCTGAACAAATTCAGCCCCGTAATCCAGTTAATATGGGGCTGCTACTGGGTGTAAAAACCTATCGAGGGCATTGATGGTTTGATCTGCCCACCTGCAAATCACCTCCTGACCCCAGAGAGCCAAGGAGGAGTTCATCTTACCTAGCGCTAGATGTCTGCCGTGGATAATTCCACCTGAGCCAGGTCACCTTTGCTCCCCGATCCTCGTGAGAAAGCAACAGGCACTCCTAGGGGGCCCTTCATCTCATTTCAAAGAAAATTTAAACCAATTCAGAAAATCGCACTCTAATCATGCTCACTTCTCGCTACTTGCTGCAAAGGGAACCGAGGGCAACCAGCTCCGATGGAGACGTGACTGTGGCAGCCCGCTAGTTATAGAGCGAGTATTCATCGGTTCAAGGGGTCAACACATACATCTAAAAGTTAAACTCAGGCTTAAATACTTTGTTGGACTTGAGTGTGTGTTCTTTGAGCTGCCACGGACCACATGGCTATGAAATACCTGGTGTGTGTTTAATTACAAAGCCAGCAAAATCCCCTCCTTGAGGAATTTATAATCCATGCAGCCACCCAAGGAAGAGGAGTGACGTGCTGTCATTACCCGGTGGTTCAGCCACTTTCTTTCCATCTTCATGTGCTCAAGTGCTCTCATTACACGAAAATTACTTAAGGACAAACACGAGAAATGTCATCCCCCAAGAGTCAGGCTCTTTGCTTCTGAACATCTGGTATATCACCATTAGGGCATTTTGGAGGGTTTTTTTTTTCCTAATGTGGAGAATCAGCAGCCGGCAAGGCATTTCCCAGGCACACGTAATGAATAAGAAATCGGCTGCTCAGAAAACCTGAGGACAAAAGTTGTCCGTCCTTAGGCTGGAGTGAAGCCAAATGGCCCAAAGATGGTGCAGGAAGAGCAGTGTCTTCTCCACAAGGGCACGTTCACTCCTCCTGCTCCCCTCTGCTCCTACCTTCAGCAATTCCCTTCTTCACCCCTGATGTCTTATCCTCATTTAAGCTAAAGTTCCATTTTCAGGAACATTATAATTTCAGAGCCTTACAGCTCATTTCCCTGTTTGTTCCCTCTCCTTCACTTGTGCCAACACAGCTGCTTGCAAGGCCCGCTGTGAACCAGACCGGGGAGCTGAGCCTGCCAAAAAAAGAGAAAAAGCTGATGCAAAACCCAAACCACAGCCCTTCCCCCCCAAGCTGGATCCTTTCCCTGCTCTAATTTACTACACTGCGTCAGGGCCCGCTGTGCGGGGAAGGAGAAGAGGAAGGTGGTGTTTGCCGAGGTGGATGCAAGTGCAATCACAAATTTTCACCGAGCCTTTGGAGCTGGATGCTGCTTTCCTCCCATATGATGGTGCGCTGGGAAGAGCTCCTGATCTTTTGTTGTGTACTGACTATGCATTATGCATAGAAAATAAAATAAAATATATTTTGGGGGTAGCTTTCCAGATGAGGCAGATGATCAAGCACCAAGTGTTGTTCTAGAGGGTATTGCAGACTTTCACAAACCAGAGGCGTTTGGGTCTACTCACATCCGATGTCCATCAGGATGCCCCAAGATGGAAGAAACAAAGTCCTTCCAGCAGCCCATTTAACTGATCTACTTTGGGTGAATTGATCCGGCGGAAGGGGATAGGGCTGAAAGGTGACAGAAGGTGACAGAGGACTGGTCAGAGCACAGCCCTAATACAGATAATCCAGAGAATAAATTTATGATCTGCAGTCAATGACAGTGAATTAAAAGGAATTTTAAGGCTTCAGATTTCAGGAGAGAGACATCAGCTGGAGGTAGCAAAAGGTCTCCATCTCCAAATGGGCCAGGACACATCAAGCTCCACAAAGAAGTCTGGTTTTGTGGCAGAGAAGAAATACCTGGAGGGATGGCCATGGCTCAGCAAGAAGAGTGCAATACCTGGCCTTGGGAAGGCTTCCCTTCCCAAAATGACAAATCTGGGACAGCTTCTGAGTTCTGGGGGAACATGGGATTCAGAGCATGGATCACCTTACTCTGGCGAGATGACCTGAGAACCATTTTCAAGCTTCAGGACAGGGGTGTTGTCTCTCCTGTACATCTCAGCACCAGGGGCCAGTGACTCAAAGATTGGCCAAACCCCTCTCTAAAACACGTATGGATGTCTGGAGCCCGAGTCTTATGAAGAGAGGCTGGGGGAGCTGGGGGTGTTCAGCCTGGAGCAGAGGAGGCTGAGGGGAGCCCTCATCGCTCCCTACAACTGCCTGAGAGGAGGGGGGAGCCAAGGGGGGTTGGGCTCTACTCCCAGGGAGCGGGCAATGGGACGAGGGGAAATGGCCTCAGGTTGTGCCAGGGCAGGTTTAGGTTGGACCTTGGGAACAATTCCTTCCCCAAAGGGCTGTCAGGCACTGGAAGGGGCTGCCCAGGGAAGGGGTCGAGTCCCCACCCCTGGGGGGATTTAACAGCCGGGCAGACGAGGTGCTTAGGGCCAGGGTTTAGTGGTGGGATGGCAGGGGTAGGGGAACGGTTGGGCTTGGTGATCTTAAAAGGTCTTTTCCAACCTAAATGATTCTGTGATTCTATGATTCTAAAGCTTAGATCTGAATTTCACCAACCTCTTATCCTGGAGAACTGAGGAAGGGACAAGGAGAGTCTTTTGGACCCTGGCACTGCAAGGAGATTGGGTGCATGCTTGAGACTGAAACCAGACAATTTTGGCACAGCTGTGGTAAGTAGAAATGCTTGACCCATGGTGAACTGGGACCCATCTGAGATCTCCAGTCTTGGGCATCAAGGTGAGTTATCTAGGAATACTGCATTTTCCAGTGTTGTCTCCATAAATATCCGTAAAGATTCTGAGCCGGTCAGAGGAACCAAGACCTCTTCCAACACACGAGTGGTTGGTGGGTCTTGGTGTGGGGTATGCTGATCTCTAACCAGTGTTGAGTGGGCACCTTGACAGGAGACCTGATTCTCAGCACTGCTCTTACTTCACCAGTTCATTGAGCTCTTTGGTTTCTTCCTTCTCTCTCGTGACCAACCAGATGAACTGTGTGGCCAACTATGTGATATTTCCCTGTGCACCTCCATGGAGGAGAGCAGACCAGGGATTTGGGTTTCTCTAGATCAGAGCCATATCTTCCAAAAACCCCGAGAAGCTGGGCAGCTCCAGCAAAGGCCATGGTCATGCCATGGGTTCCAGAACCTCGTGTACGACTGCAGAAGCTGAAAGTTTGGGGGAAGTTTTGAGCAGGCACCTTGCTGTAAATACACTGTAATGTGGAGAGCAGTCAGAAACCCCAAGAAGCGCTCAACGAAATGTCGTGAAGGTACAAACTGGTGTCCTACTAAAACTCACAGCAGCTGCAGATTTAACTGGAAATTAAACTCCATGGAAGGGGACTTGTTCCAGAGTAGTTTTAAGGAGTCCATAACAGGGCAGCCATTTGGGATGTGGGGTGCATCACCCAGCAGCACCCGTCTGGTGCAGGACCGTCCAGGGACAGTCTCTCTGATCCCCCAAAGCACATGGGGGAAGCAAAAGGAGGAAGGAGGGGGAGGGATGAAGCTGAGGGGTGTTTTTTAATCCTCTGTGGTTGGGATTTTTGGTTAATGCAGTGAAACCACTAATTACAGCTAATTAAACCTGCACTGAGATCAAAGCTCAGTGGAAACTACAGGGGGGAGAAAACAAGAGAGGAAAGAAAGGAAAAGAAAATACGGATTTTGTTGTAACCAAGTCCTTAATTGAAAACTAACCAGCTTTGTTAATTAAAAGCAGCAAAAACAAAATGAGGGCATGCTCCACAGATACACAACATGAGTCCAGCATCACGGTGGAGATAACATGTCTTTCCCACGCTGTCAGCAAAGAGGAGCTTTTCTTCCAGAACCTGTTCTGCTTCTGGCTTCTCTATAGGGAAGGGTCTTCCAGAGCCTGTTCTGCTTCTGGCTTCTCTATAGGGAAGGGTCTTCCAGAACCTGTTCTGCTTCTGGCTTCTCTATAGGGAAGGGTCTTCCTAAGATCCATACTGCAAAGCATTGGTGACTTTTACCTTCCGCAGCACTGGGAACCTTGGGCTGTAAAGTGGGGGAGAGGAATTCCTCCAGACTAACCCATTTGTGGGTTTTATGAACAAGGAAGAGTTTTTCCCTCCAACACAGAGACAATAGGGGATGGCTCAGCAACCAGCTTGTCTACATCAGGATACAAAACCCCCTGTTGGTAGCCGATTGCAAAAGGAAGGAGTTCAATCTGTAGGGCTGTCTAGCCCTGACAACGTGTTATAGAATATATAGGTGACAGCCACCTGCTGTCCCTGCCATGCAGAGAACGTTGTGTACGTGTTGAAATTTCATCCCCAATCTTCATACCCAGCAATAGCAACCAAACACCTAGGAGACTGTCATAGCTATTTCATGATGGAAGGGGCTCCGTTGCACCTGGGAACCAAAAATCCTCACACTTGACCTGCGGGAGAGGTCATGAGTGAGGTCAACAGGGACCCAAGACTCCATGCAACAGCTGCTCCTGGACCACAGCTAGATCTCAACTATTTTTCTCTTGTGCCCATGCCTCTCATGTCTGGGTCCACATATTATCCTGTACTCAGTGATTAATATTTCATGGCAAATGAGCCGCGGGCGTGACTTGTTGCAGTTTGCCCCCTTTTCTCTGCAGCTGGGCCCCATGACTCTGACTGCACCCCGGCAGCTCCCCAGCAGCTTTCTGAGAACATCAGCCCCCGCAGGCAGGCTGCTCCTAAGCAGAAAGACGTGGCTTTCAGGCAAGAAAACTTTTGAAGTAGCAGGACTACCATGTTTCCAATTGCTCCAGCAACAGGGAGGGAAGAAAGAGCAGCTCTGCAGCATAGTCAAGCCTGGCTCAAGCTCAGTTCTACCTGCAGTAGAAAGATATTACCTGCAGTATTCTTTCTAGTGGTCTGCTCCATTTGCTTTTGAATATCCTAAGTGCTGTGGAGGATACATGAGTTACAGGGCCTGGTACCCAAGTTGTCTACCCAACTAATATGGGTTTTACTCAAACCGAATGATCTTAAATGCCCCAAATTTTCTCATCGCTTGAGTGCAGCTCCAAAGGAGAACATCTGAGATACCCTTCTCATCCAGTTCTGAACCACACGTGAGGACAGGTAGCAGAGGAGCACTGCAGAGGCTCCTGAGAGCAGAACAGCAGCCTGCCACTGAACGAAGGTGATCCAGGATCCCTTGGACCTGGGGTTCAACACACACAAGTCAAGCATCAAGAATAGCTCTCGAAGGAGGCTTCCCTCAACCAGCTACATCCTCAGGCAACCTGGGCAGCCAGGCAGCAAATAAAGCCTGCTGTTTCTCTGTCTATCAAGAATGAAATCAGAACGAGAAATAACATTTGGCGATGAAAAGGGCTTCTTTCAGAGCACTGGGACGTCTGAGGAATCTGTAATGCACGCTGGCTTCCCCTTCCCTCTGCAGCACCCAGTAGATGGCAGCAAGTCATTGCTTATTCCTCCTGTCTGGGACAGCCTTGCGCATTAGGCAAGAGGCACAAATCTCTCCTGACCCTCTATAATCAAACAAAAAAAAAAATCCCCTGCCTGCCAGCTGTAGCAGGAGAGGAGCCCTGAACGCTCAACATCTGAACCAGAACCGCACTCTGAAACAAAGCACCCTCTGAAATCCCGTTCAGAGATTCTTCCCGGTGGCGTTTTCCCATTCTCCCCACGCAAGAATTGGAGCCGGATGGGACAACCCTGCCACCTCCATGGCTGTTTGTGCTGAAAGCAACGGACCTGTTTGCATTGGGAAATTGCAGCATAAGGCCACCCCTTGCCTCTTGTCACCCCCAGAGCTACTCCTAAACCCGGAGGGTCTATAGCCACTCTGCTGCTCTGATTCACTCAAACTTACAAGCAAAAAGAGAGGGCTTATTAGGTGCTGGAGCAGAGCTGAGGCAGATTCATTGCTTCCCAAACCCACTCTAGTCTCCTCCCATCACGCCGTTTGGGCCCCTGCGAACACCTCGGCACCTTGACCTTGGTACCCAACCTGGCCAAGGATGCAGCAGTTGGACGCTGGTTCGAAAGCAAGCTCGCGCTCTAGTTGCATCCTCCATCTCTACTCTCTTACCCTCCCCACCTAAAGAATGAAGGGTGTTGGGTAAAGGGTGCGTTTCCAGGACCCATTTAAGGTAACTAGCATTAATTGGAACTGCTTCCTAAGAGTGCCTTGGCAATTCTCACTTTGAAACCAGTATGAGGCCCTTCAGTGCTTAAAGGGGACCCATAGGAAAGATGGGGAAAATCTTTTTAGTAGGGCCTATGGCGACAGGACAAGGGGTAATGGTTTTAAACTAAACCAGGGTAGGTTTAGACTGGATCTAAGGAAGAAATTCTG
The DNA here is from genome assembly GCA_017310255.1 of Butorides virescens. Taxonomy (NCBI): domain Eukaryota; kingdom Metazoa; phylum Chordata; class Aves; order Pelecaniformes; family Ardeidae; genus Butorides; species Butorides virescens. The sequence continues at coordinate 70,397 of JADKXX010004020.1, read as the reverse complement.
CACAATGAGGGTGGTGAAACCCTGGCAGGGGTTGCTCAGAGAGGGGGTGGAGGCCCCATCCCTGGGAACATTCAAGGCCAGGTTGGATGGGGCTGTGAGCAACCTGATGTGGTTAAAGGTGTCCCTGCTCCCTGCAGGGGGGTTGGACTGGGTGACCTCTAGTGGTCCCTTCCAACCCAAAACATTCTATGATTCTATGATTCTATGATTCTATGATTCTATGATTCTATGACTTTATGATTCTATGATTCTATGACTGGTGCCGTTTTCTCCTGGCTCCCCGCAGGTGGCTGTATGGGTGGAGAGAAGATGTTTGCCCCAAGAATATAAGAACACAAGCAAGTAAATGTACATTGTAGCCTCACGGGTGTCACTGGGAGAGCACAGACACAGAGGAACAAGGTCAGAGCAGCAGCTGCAGCTGTATTTTGCCGGGGAGAGGAAGCAAAGGTCATTCTCTTTTGTGAACGATAAAAATTCAAACAGCCCTTGCGTACCGATAGGTTTGATCACAGGTGTCTGAACTACATTTCAAGGGCTTATTCACAGCCAACCTGTGAATAAGTCTGGCATGCTGATGGCTTCTCCCCACGCCTTCTCACTGGGGACTTCTCTGGAGTGGCTGGGATCCGCTGGCAGTGCCGATGTTGGTGCCACATCTACTAGAAAGACACGGTCAGAGCCAAGGGCCCTGAGAAACATCTTCAGCAGGAGGAAAAGAGATTCCTGGTGCCCATGGGATGGATGGCCATTGCAACTGCTAACTTGAATGGCAGCACCAGGGAAATGTCCAACCTAACTCTCAACTGTACAGATGCCTCTGGTTTACCATGCTGCAAAGCATCTAAGGGATGAAGGACACTTTCAGACGCGGTAACGATGAGTAGCACCACCCAAACCCCTTTATCTCAGCGGTCAAAATGAGACTGTGTTGTATGAAACATTCACATTTCATCACTGGTCTCTCCCTTCCCCTTGCAACCACCTCAATTAACTTTCAAGAATAGGGCAATTTTGTCTCTGCTGTATGCCTGAGAAAGTTGGGTTTGGTTTTTTTCTTTTTTTTCCCAGTGAAAAATGAACATCTAAGAGTTGAATGATATTTTATTTAAGGATAAATCTGAAGCAGAAACCTTTCTGGCTTTTGGTAGCCCTTTTTGGCTACCTCTGATGAAACCTCTGCATAAACATGCAAGTGTTGGTGGGGATAGAGGGGGAGTAGGAAAAAAGGCACGAAGGAAAAGACCTGAACTGGAATCCAAATTGGAAGCTGAATTTTATCCCTCCAATGCCATAAACCTAATTTTGGGTCTGAAACTTCCAAAATTTGGACTCACGCTCAGTCCCAAACTTTGCAGTATATGCCTAGGTATTACACATGAGAAGAAAATACTTTTTCTTTAATATAGTAGTGGATGCCCTAACAACTGACTGCATGGCCTAGATACTGAACACACATATAAGGGAAAAACCTATTAATATTTGCAGGAAATTTAGCAAATGCTACAAATCCTTTTGTGACACCTCAGCAGTCAGAACCAGCCTATTTTACCCTTTCTCCTGTTGGTGGAGAAACTCCTTGCTAGAGCTCGCAGAACCTGGCAATTTATTTTTTTTTTTCAATGCAAACGTGCTCTGGCTCTGCTTCGTGATGTTCCACAGAATTTCCCTACTCCGCTCTACCTTGAACTGATAATCTCAAAGCAAAACTCATTTGAAACAAATTTTCCCCCTGCCATGGTACTATTCCCAAAGCAGCAAATTCTGCTGTTGTCACCTGCAGGTTACAGATCTTTCGAAATATGTGGTTTAAACAGCAAGAGTCTCACCACAGAACCAGGGAGCTAAGATTTTGCTGTGAAACCTCTACGTGATTTTGGCTTCACAGGAGAAAGATCTTCCTCCTCCGCCTTCCCTGGTTGGGGTTTCTACTGCCTAAGACACCAAACTAGGAGAAGAACGGGGATGCCCAGTGCTCTTTGGGGCACATAGAAGGCCTGGAAGAATATCTAAAAGGTGAAAAATAAAACCAAAACCAAACCCAAACTCAAAAGCATGACACCCAGGAAAATCTTGAAGGTCTTTTGGCCCTTTCTCAAATGGTCCGTTCCTTCCTATGAACTTGAGCACATCAGACTTTAAATGCATTCACTTTCAGAGAAGGACCACACAGGACCTGCGCCAGAATTCAAACTAAACGTAAGAAGAGTGATGTATTGATCGTTAATTATGGGTAATTGCTTCTTGAACCCTGAGTGTCACACTCTCACGGACAAAGAAATATCAAGAGGGCAAGGGAGCAGCGAACCGCCTGTCCAGGGGAAGCATAGGCTTCAGGTGAGGCTTAACTCCAACCAAAGAGCTCCACAGCTGCCTGAGAAAATCTATTTGTCTGTGTGCGTGAAAAAAAACACTAAAAACCCTATTAGGTCTTTCCCTGATCAAAGCAGTCCATGAATTCTAATCAAGTTTTGACCAAAGAAATAGGAGTAAATGATGAATCATTTTGCCCAAGGGCAAATGCAAAGGCCAGGGATGGGGCAGTGAGTCCCAAGCTGGGTGAGACCCACTTCAGAAATCTTCTCTCCCATTCAGTAATGATCAGCCAGATCCCTGGAGAAGTGAAGCAGGGAGGGAATTTACCAGGAGGTGCAGGGGGGAAGGAAGAGCTGGTGAGTGAATATTTCTCCATCAGCTCTGCCGCTGCTCCCGTACATGAAATAATCACTTGCTCTCCGTTTCTCATCTTTACAAAGGCAAAACTGATAGTTAGCTACTGCGCAAAGCATTTACAGATTCCTATATGAGCCATATCACAGAAGTACAAATCACTTTTATCCTACATTGATGTTATTTTATGCTTTCTGGGGGTGAACTGTTATGTTTATTTTATAGTTTGAATAGACCTCGGTAACTGGAGTCCCTGGGGTAACATGAGGACTTGCTTGGGTAATTGTAAATTCAGGTGAGCAGGGCAGGGTTTGGATGCACGAGATGCCTTGTTTATGTAAAAGGAGAATCTGGATAATAAGCATTCGGGAGTCACCTGAAGAACAAAAGAATAAAACATACTCCCTAGATCACAGAAATTTGCCCCAAAAGAAAGAGGGAAGCGATGCAGTCGTGAAAGCTAAAAAGAAATGTTGTTGAATTTATATTATGGGAAGAAATCAGCATCACAGGTACCACAAAGCAGCTGATGCTGCTGTGCAGAAAGCTCAGGTATCTCCTCCAAGCTCCACGGCTGTCGATGGTGGTACCCAGCAGTTCCAATGGCGCAGGAGAAAATCTACTTGACCCATAACTCATGTATGAAGAAGGCTGATACGTTTGATGTTGTGCAAGCTGCTGGCCTGGTATATCACCCATCAAGCAAGAATGGGAGGGGTGAACACGTTCCCTCCTCACCCTTCCCTCCCAACTCCAGGTCAAATTATGCAGCACGACGAGTCAGAGGTCCATGGCTATTCGACTCTTACCGCAAAGACCTCTCCAGAAAACGGCCAGCCATGCCGTGCCAGCCTCCAGCAGTGCTTGGTCAGCATTTCATTATTTGGGTGCCAGTTGCTGTCAGCACATGCTCAAGCTCTGTTCTGCCTGCCAAAAAAACTGGGCTAATTTATTTAACATTTCAACAGATCAGGGAAAAAATAATTTAAAAAAGGAAAGATTGAATTTGGGAACTCTATTCCTTGGAGAGTTAGTAATGGATCTTTCTCTCTCCCCCTCCTCCAGGCCTCAGCATTCATAGCTGCTCCATGTCAATGTTATTATGAAGAAATTAATTCAATAATGAGATCATTCCCCATATGAGAGCCCAAGTAAATGAGGCACTCAGTCATACCTACTCTCCCTCATCGGAGGGAGTCATGCTTCTCTCGTAATTCAGCCTCCAAGAGCGATGGCCAAACGATGACACCAACTATTTCCAGTGTTTGTGGTGGGTCATATTCAAATGTCACACAAAACTCCGTCATTTGATCCACATGCCTTAATCTGCAAGTTCTGGACTCCTCCTTTGGCTATTTCTTGGGCTCAGCTCCCTGTTGCAGAACCAGCTGCTGCCACAGAGGAGCAGCCAATACAGCTACTGTCAGAAGCCTAGGTCCATGGGTGAAGCACGCACCATTTAGTCTTTGCTTAATCCTCAAATGATCTCCCTTTAGTGAAAAAAGCAGCAAGACTGGTGAGAAACTTGCAGGGGATCTATCCAGTCCAGTTTTGGTTTTATTTTGCTATGACTACTATCAACAGAACTTGAAAGGAGACAGCATGTGGCATCTCTGAGGTTCACACACACTATTCCTGTGAGTTGATAAAAGTTTAAGCCTTCAAGAAACCAAAGTATTACTTATCTGAGCATGAATCCAGGCCCCAGATTCATCCAGTTTAGGCACTACCCAAGACCTATACCTACAAGGTTTTCCTTGCCTGGGTTTTGGTCTTAGGAGAACCACACCAACAGGAGGCCCCAAGCACAGGGGCTGTGGTGGGACCTCCAGTTTGAGCTCACGCTGAGCTCAAGTGATCCAAGTTGCTCTGAACCTTGCTCAGCAAGGGGGAAAGTGAACATTACAATTAATACTTCTATGGGTTTAACTTGACATCCATCCAGTTGCATGCACAAGCGGTGAAACTTTTGGAAGGAGCTACCCCTGTACCTGTGGACATTAAAGTAGTAACAAACACAACATGGGGCTCTCTGCTCACCTTGCAAAGTCCAGGTCAGCCTCACGTGACATGGTGATGTTTGTCAGGTTTTGCTGGAGGATGAAGATGTTCCTACACATTTTCTTGATGCCAGATTCACTGATGCGCTTGAAGTAGTGGGCGCCGTTGATAAGAATGCAGGAAATAAGGTGACCCAAACCTGCAAGGGTGAGGGGTGAAACAAACAATAAAATCACAGGAGGAAGACGTTTAGTGACAATAATTCATCATAAAACACACGAATCAGCACTGTTAAGTGATACATGTGAACTGGAACAGGAGATACACTGGACTGTATGTGGAAACAGCCCTCAATACCTTCCCCATGCATCTTAGGAGGACTTTCCTCAAGGTTTCCTTCTTTAGTAAAAATACAAAACCAACCCCAAACACTACAAAACCTCAAAGTTGCATTATCATAGCCGTTGATATTTCCAGGGCACTTCCAGATTTATAATCAGGCTTTGGATAATGTCCCTTTCAGTCCCTCTCTCTGTCTGGGCAGAGCAATGGACCACTACTGCTCTTACAAAATGATAGTAGTTAATCTGTTACCAAGGGTGGTATTTTTCCTTGGTGAACTCATAGTTCAGAAGAGCAGAAATGATCCGCGTTTCAATGCACTTGATGTGCAACCTCTCTCTGATCAGTCCTGAACAGTTTCTTGTGTCTGAACGATGTCTCCAGCTTTCTGCTGCTGCTGAAGGTCATAGCCAGCTGCTAAAAGCCACAGCTACTCCCAGAATCATAGAACCATGGAATTATTTAGGTTGGAAAAGGCCTTTAAGATCATCAAGCCCAACCATTCCCCTAACCCTTCCATCCCACCACTAAACCCTGGCCCTCAGCACCGCCTCTGCCCTGCTTTTAAATCCCCCCAGGGGTGGGGACTCGACCCCTTCCCTGGGCAGCCCCTTCCAGTGCTTGACAACCCTTTTGGGGAAGAATTTTGTCCTAATGTCCAACCTAAACCTGCCCTGGTGCAACTTGAGGCCGTTGCCCCTCGTCCCATCGCCCCTTCCCTGGGAGCAGAGCCCGACCTCCCCGGCTCCCCCCTCCTCTCAGGCAGTTGTAGGGAGCGATGAGGGCTCCCCTCAGCCTCCTCTGCTCCAGGCTGAACCCCCCCAGCTCCCCCAGCCGCTCCCCAGCAGCCTGGGGCTCCAGACCCCTCCCCAGCTCCGCTGCCCTTCTCTGGACACGCTCCAGCCCCCCCAGGTCCTTCTGGGAGGGAGGGGCCCAACCCTGACCCCAGCATTCAAGGGGCGGCCTCACCAGTGCAGAGTAAGTATCCATTCACGTCGCATTCCAAACAGAAAAAAAACCCAGCCTAATTCACTCAGTACATGGGTCTGTACAAGACTAGACATAGATTAAAAGTCTGAATTAAGAAAATATGTTCATGCACAGGCAACCAGCCCAGCGTAAATGTAAATCCCAAAACTGGGCTTGAGAGGTGCCATTATTTCATGAAGACCATGTGTATGAATTTCAACCTTATAGCTTAGCAAGATGTGAACAGTCCCCATGCCTCTGTCTGGAGCCACCTCACTGTCTCCTCGAACAGACACAGTAGACCTGAGCTGTAAGAGGAGCTCTGCAATGTGCTGGTGATCACCCTGTTTGCCATGGATTCACACAGCTCGGAAAATACCTGATTAAAAAATGCTCCATCAGTGACTACATGGGGGGAAGTGGAGATACTGACAGCCTTATAGAATCATAGAATCATAGAATGTTTTGGGTTGGAAGGGACCTCTAGAGGTCATCTAGTCCAACCCCCTGCAGGGAGCAGGGACACTGCTAACTAGATCAGGCTGCTCAAAGCCCCATCCAACCTCACCTTGAATGTTTCCAGGGATGGGGCCTCCACCACCTCTCTGGGCAACCCCTGCCAGGGTTTCACCACCCTCATCATAAAAAAAAATTTCTTCCTTGTATCTAGTCTGAGTCTACCCTCTTTTAGTTTAAAACCATGACCCCTTCTCCTTAGGCCCTGCTAAAAAGATTGTCCCCATCTTTCCTATGGGCCCCCTTTAGGTACTGAAAGGCCACACTCAGCTCTCCCCGCAGCCTTCTCTTCTCCAGGCTGAACACCCCCAACTCTCCCAGCATGGCCTCATAGCAGAGGGGCTCCAGCCCTCGGATCATTTTTGTAGCCCTCCTCTGGCCCCGCTCCAACAGTTCCATGTCCTTCTTGTGCTGAGGGCTCCAGAGCTGGACGCAGTACTCCAGGTGAGGTCTCACCAGAGCTGAGTAGAGGGGCAGAATCACCTCCCTCGACCTGCTGGCCACGCTTCTCCTGATGCAGCCCCAGAGTACGGTTGGCCTTCCCTAGGACCAGTAAGCAGTGGCCAAAATTAAGGCTAGCCAGCCTCGCAAAGCCTTCATCCCAGCTGACATATTGCACTGGGCAATGGGTACATCTCCAGTCCCCACCTGCTCATGACTTTGAACAACCACCACATAAAAGGACTCATATCCTGGCGTGTAGGCAAGACAACAGTGTGTCAGCGCCACAAATAAATACAGGGGAGATGAACCAAGACATGATTTATATTCTCCAAGGTAATCACGACAGATGAGACATCAGAAGAGCTAATGTTCTCTAAATTTAATTTTAGAAATGGAATGCCTACACTTCGGATAGGAACTGTGCCATAATAGAGCTATGCTTGTAATATATACACATGCCCTACGGCTTCCCGGGGAAGAACTGTCCTGCGTGTACATCAACTTCTGCTTTCCTGCTCAGCATGGGCCCCTTTCTCTTATTGACAGAATCCCAGAATGGCAAGGGTTGGAAGGGACCTCGGGAGATCATCCAGTCCAACCGCCCTGCCCAAGCAGGCTCACCCAGAGCATGTTACACAGGACAGCGTCCAGGCGGGCTTTGAATATCTCCAGAGAAGGAGACTCCACAGCCCCCCTGGACAGCCTGTTCCAGGGCTCGGTCACCCTCACAGTCAACAAGTTTTTCCTCATATTCAGCTGAAACCTCTTCTGCTTCAGTTTGTGCCCATTGCCCCTTGTCCTGGCGCTGGGCACCACTGAGAAGAGTCTGGCTCCATCCTCGTGACATCCACCCTTAAGATATTTGTATGTGTTGATGAGGTCCCCTCTCAGTCTTCTCTTCTCCAGGCTGAACACGCCCAGCTCCCTCAGCCTTTCCTCCTAGGGGAGATGCTCCACGTGGAAATGCTACAGAGGCAACAGGGTTTTTGGGTGCCCTGTGTTTGCATGGGTCTCACTTATCAATCTGCTCTAGGTGGCAACACTATCACAGTCTGCTTTACCCCCCAAAGGAACACTGTTGAGGTCTGGGATGAGAATGAAAAATCATTTTCTAAGAACTAAACTCTTATGGTAAATGCCCGACCTTCAAAGATGTACTGGAACTTGTGCTGCTGGAGGCTGGCGCTCATGGCTTCCTCGATAGCGCTGATGTCCTTGTTGAGCCGGACAACGAGAGGGTCATAGTCCATACTCTCCACGTTGGCGACGATGGCATAGTTCCCTTGTTTAGCCAGTGGGATCAGGTAGTGGAAGCAATGAACTCTGTGAGAAAGAAGAGAGAGACGTTACAATGCAACAACCCCGATGTTAAAATATCGGTGGGTATGCGAAGCGTTGCCTTCTGATTTTTCAAGCAAGTAAAAAATAGCAATAATTTTAAGAAATGGGTGGTTATGCCTGCATTAAACACATCCTCCTCTTAACATGTCATTGTCCCATCTTGAGAGGTGAATACAACGGACCCTTCATTAACAGGTCTGACCTACATCGTCCCAGTAAAGTGGCCAAGTGCCTTTTCACCAGGTTCTCCAACTTCACACACGCCGGTTCAGCAGCGCTTCCCTACTGTTGCTCAAATAAGAACTTCTACGTACCATAAAGACCTAACAACAGTTACAACTGGCAGAAGGAGCAAGCCAGGGGACATGAAACGATAATTAGCCAGCCAAGGTTGTGCCTATTCCCAAGCATTTAACACTATGGCAACTTTTGTCTTTTCTGTTCACCTACCTGGTGAACTCCTGGTGCCACAGTAGGCAATGTGCCCAACCATCAGCTCTCAATCGAAGGAGAAATTCTGTGCATTCAAATCACCTACCAGGGTTCTGCAAAACCCCATAATTCAGTAATTTCTCTCAAACCTACAGCAGAAAGTGCTACATCCAGCAAAGTCAACAGCAAAACTCCTCCTGCTTTTGTAATTCTTGGGTTTCACCCACATCACTCAATGGGGGACAGGAGGTTGGTTGGGTTCTTCTGAATTTCATCTGCCAGGGAAACGCAGCCAAATTGCAGCCTGGGTAAAACATCCCTAGCATTTGAAGCATAAGTCAGGATCAGCACATTGAGACAGAAAGTTCCCACCAGACTGGCCCAAACAGCAGGGAGCTGTGGTGGGGTGGGAGAAGCTGTGATGGGTATGTCCTGGCTTTCATGTCCTCCGTCCTCCTGCAAAATATCCTTGAGGTGGCCATCACAAGCAAGTTCAATTTAGGGCAACTCCAAGAGTAAAAAAATCTGTTTATACTCTTCAGCGCCTGCTCCCGTACAATTCTATTTTTATAGGGAAATACTGTAACAGACACGAAGTAAACTAAAACTCCACGAGTGTTTGTAACAAAAGCAATGGTTAATGCTCCGAGCGTGCCAACAGATTTCCTTTAAGGAAACAGATACAAATCCAAGGAGCAGGATCCCAGTGACCCCTGTCCTCAGGTCATGCCCACACGGTACTGGAAGAGGAGATGCCTCCCCCTCTACTCTGCCCTGGGGAGACCCCACCTGGAGTACTGTGTCCAGTTCTGGGCTCCCCAGTTCAAGAAAGATGAGGAACTGCTAGAAAGAGTCCAGAGGAGGGCAACGAGGATGATAAAGGGACTGGAGCATCTCCCCTACGAGGAAAGGCTGAGGGAGTTGGGCTTGTTCAGCCTGAAGAAGAGGAGACTGAGAGGGGACCTCATCAACACCTACAAATATCTTAAGGGCGGAAGTCACAAGGATGGAAGCAGTCTGTTTGCAGTGGTGTCCAGCGACAGGACTAGGGGCAACGGGTGCAAACTGAAACATAAGAGGTTTCAGTTGAATAGGAGGAAAAACTTCTTTACTCTAAGGGTGACAGAGCACTGGACCAGGCTGCCCAGGGGGGTTGTGGAGTCTCCTTCTCTGGAGATATTCAAAGCCCGCCTGGACGAAGTCCTGTCTAGCATGCTCTAGGAGAGCCTGCTTTAGCAGGGGGGTTGGACTGGATGATCTCCCGAGGTCCCTTCCAACCCTTGCAATTCTGTGATTCTGTGATGCCAATGCTGGGCTGGTGCCAACTTGCGTCTGGCAGCGCCGTGAACGAATAGGGGGGGCCCTAAGGGAGGAGAAATACGAGGGGATAATTGCCTCGTCTCAAATCCACTTTGCTCTTTGCTGGTGTTTTCTTAGACTGCACCTGCAACAGCAAGGGGCCGGATAAATTCCCAGGCTCTTTACAAATGCGTTGGGAGTGCCTGTTTAAAGCACGGGGGTTTCTATGAATGAATACACATTGGACTGGGCACCTTGGCAAGGGCACGGATCCGGGGAGCTCGGCGTAGGAATGTCAGAAACCTGCTAGTAATGGCCATCAGTGGGACTGGGGTTTTTCTCTGCTACTGCAGGCGGTTGCAAATGCAGAGTGATGAATATGGGGAAACTCTCACCCCACTCACGATTTTCCTGGTTGTTAGCATCTCTTTGTTCTCAACCCTTTCCACCCGTCGCACAGAGTAACGTGCTTCGGTGTATTTACAGCATCAACCTGGGGCTCCTGTTAGAAGCACTAGAGGAGGTAGGCGATGGTCTGCTCAAAAATGACAGTGAATTTTTTTCCTGAATTACATTTGCACTTATTTCTGCTCAACCCAAGTGTGATGGAAAGCCACAGAGGACTGAGGCCAGAAACCCATTTAGGCTGGTGCCCGTACCGCGAGTCCGGGTTAGCTCGGGCATCACCTCGCATTACATCGCAGCTGGAAAGCTGCTCCATTTCCATACCTTAACAATCTTTTCCTCAAATCCTTCAAACCCCAGCTCATCTGTGATGCCTGCAATCAAGTGGCCAGCAGATGATGGATAGCAGGTTGAAGGGCTGCTGACAATAACTAATGTGTATTTTTTTTTTTTTAAAGCTACATACGGACTTCACCAGAGCTCTGCCAGTGTACACAAGGAGACAATATGGCTCGGGATATGTCACGGCAGAACAAATTGATGGTCCATCAAGTCTCATTGCCTGTCTCTGACATCCACTTCTATTTGATGCTTCAGAGAAAAGCCAAGCAATGAAAATACACCTGGCCGATACGACGTATAAGGGAAAAACATCTCCCCAGCCCCAGAGTGGACAGCTGGCAGCCTGAAGAAAGGGATTTGCTGCCTTTGATCTTTGCATGTGAAGTCAGAGACATCATAAAATTATCCATCCCTTGAACAAAATCCAGCTGGTTTCCCAGGTTCTGTTACTATTTGAAAAAGTAGTAAGAAAAGCTCCGAAACGCAGCGGCTAATCAATGTGCCGACACCTGTTAGACTGTTAAAACAGTATCGCGTGCAATTTTCTAAGGACAAAAGGCCCCGAAACCCCCATTTTTCCTCATCTCTGACACAGAAGACACAGACCTCCCTAGGCAATTCCACTTTTGGTATCCTAATTCCATCCCACGTTTGGCCATCCGTGATGATGGGATCTGGCATTTCTGGACTGACCTTTGATGCTACAGCAGGCCAGTATATCTTCCTCACGTGCCATAATATGTACTCCGGACATGATCTGAACCTATAGCCTCCTGAGCTCACCCGCAATACCCGAATTCAGGGCTTTTAGAATCATAGAATAGAATCATAGAATATTTTGGGTTGGAAGGGACCACTAGAGGTCATCGAGTCCAACCCCCCTGCAGTCAGCAGGGACACTGCTAACTAGATCAGGTTGCTCAGAGCCCCATCCAACCTGGCCTTGAATGTTCCCAGGGATGGGGCCTCCACTACCTCTCTGGGCAACCTGTTCCAGTGTTTTACCACCCTCATTGTAAAGAATTTCTTCCTTTACCTGACTTCCAAATGCAGAACCAGCAGGCAGCGGTCAGCCATCTCTTGAAAAGACCTGGCCAGCTCACTCAGGGTTTGCAGGATCTGTTCGGATGCAGGAAGGTGTTCCATACCGGCATGGCTGTCCTGGCCAGGAGACATGGCTAGCAAGAGAAGATAGAATAAATTGGTGACATACTTCATCAGTACCGCTCAGCTTTAGCCACCACAGCATCTTTTCTGCTTCCATCCTAAGTACTTGTGTTCTCTCCCACCTCTGGCTGAGCAATACCGTCTATAATTTGGGAGTGTATGAAGCAACAAACTGCTTCTTCAATTGATTAAACTCCAAAGTGAATCTGAGGGGTTTAATCAACCACCAGAATACATTTGCTTGGGAAGATATTGCTCTGTGATGAGTATTTCTGTAGCTGCAGAATCCAAGAACATTTATCTTGCTCTGCTCGAGTGAGAAAAGAGCCGCTCGGGAGTCAAAGCACGGCACCGACAGGGAAGATGGTCCTTTTTGGTCACCACAGACTTCTCCGTGTAATCTCAAGTGAGTCTTTGCCTTCCTCCATCCCTTCAGAGGCATCTGGGAGGCTTTCTTTGTTTTTGTTACTAAAACACAGTTCTGAGGCAGTGAAGCAATTAAAAAGCAGGCAGCAGGTATGAGCTGGTCATGGGCCAACTGCTTCCCTCCCACTGAGACCTCTTTAAAAAACCACCTTGAGTTTAGGCCAACCACGAGAACATCATCTCCCTTGGAGAGGTGGCAATGAAGATGTAATGCTGCAGCCTTCATCCCTTATATTTTAACGCAGTGCCTGAACCCTGAACCTTCTCCCCTGCAACACAAATCGCTGCCACTCGAGCTAAAGCAGCAGCTTCACCTAACAAGAGTCACATGCTGTTACCGTATATTCCGCCCTAATTAGAGGAAGCGTATCCCAACTATGCGAGTTCAAGTCCTCGTTCAAGCAGCACTTTAGAAATGACTTCCTGCACAGGGTGATTAGCGATGTTTGAAATCAGGCAGCCCCGCGTAGGCAACTTCCACTTGAATTAAATAATGGGATTGCAAGGGATCTCCTGGATCATCAAGTCCAGTCCCCACAAGCCCTGTGTCCCATGGCACTTGTGTGCCGTATTAAAGTTGTTCAGATTTCTACCCTTGCTGGCTCCATCAAAACATCACTTCTCTAACGGTGAAGTTAAAGTTTGGGATCTCATTTCCAGCCTAAACCTATTCACTGATGTTTTATATTTGGTTCTTCATATGCTGACATTATTCTTTGCCTTACGGAGTTCTCCATCCCTGGCATCCCTCTTCATGGAATCTTAGAATCATTTAGGTTGGAAAACACCCTTAAGATCATCGAGCCCAACCGATAACCTAACACGGCCAAGTCTGCCACTAAACCACGTCCCTGCGTGCCACATCTACAAAGGTTTTAAATACCTCCAGGGATGGGGACTCAACCATTTCCCTAGGCAACCTCTGCCAAGGCTCGACAAAAGCAACTCTCTGCACCCCTTCTGGTTTCAATTAATTTGTCCTGATCGCGGGTAACCAGAGCTGTGTGCTGTATTTGGTACCACAACGGGGCTACAGCTTTCCTGTTTCCCCTGGGAATACTCTTTTGCTCTGCCATCTCTGCTTTTTTTTTCACGGTCGCTTCACATTTTCAGCTCATAGTTGTTCTGTGACCAACCCGAATAACGGACGTATGCTGCCTGCTGGCTTTAAGAAACATCTCCTTCTCTCTTTTCTTGCAGTAACGTTCGTTACACAATAAACACTGAGCCAGACACCAATGCAACTCTACACAGAAAGGATTTGTACATCGCCGAGGAAATGTTGACGATAAACCTTCATTTTGATGGCGACTGATTAAGTAAATGTCACTTGCTGCTGTTTGCACAGCCAAAGACCTGCTTTGACAGAGGAACCTACACTGAGCTTTGGGTTCGCTCCTGAAATTAAGTACACCTTCAGATCAAGAAAGATGAGGAACTCCTAGAAAGAGTCCAGAGAAGGGCAACTAGGATGATAAAGGGACTGGAGCATCTGTCCTGTGAGGAAAGGCTGAGGGAGCTGGGCTTGTTCAGCCTGGAGAAGAGAAGACTGAGAGGGGACCTCATCAACACCTACAAATATCTTAAGGGTGGATGTCATGAGGATGGAGCCAGACTCTTTGCAGTGGTGCTCAGCGCCAGGACAAGGGGCAATGGGCACAAACTGAAGCAGAAGAGGTTTCAGTTGAATAGGAGGAAGAACTTCTTGACTTTGAGGGTGACAGAGCACTGGCTCAGGCTGCCCAGGGGGGCTGTGGAGTCTCCTTCTCTGGAGATATTCAAAGCCCGCCTGGATGCAGTCCTGTGTAACATGCTCTAGGAGAACCTGCTTTAGCAGGGGGGGTTGGACTGGGTGATCTCCCGAGGTCCCTTCTAACCCTTGCGATTCTGTGATCTAGACTGAAAAGGAAAAAAAAAACCCAAAGTGAGGAGATAAGAAGCCCCAAACTATTTAGTGGAAAACAAATTGAAACAGAGGCAAACATAGAAGACAGAACTGTACAATTAAAGGAGCGCGACAAAGCAAAGGGAAAAGATAGCACACGGCGAAGCGCCTAATTGTGCGTCTAAATGTACCGTGAATTACAACAGAGAAAAGCGTGCACGGGTGAAGCCATGTAAGACACAGCTCCTGGAAGTAGCCCCCTTCAGCAGCTCCTGCAATCACAGCGATATTTATGAAGTTGGGATTTTTTTGAACCAAGGAACACGTTGGAGAAATTGGTAGCCTGGCAAATCCTGCTGAAAATAATTAACTAGCCTGGAGTGTAAAAGAGAAATGAAGAGGGAAACGAGAGGGGCAACCCACCCAGGGTGAATGGGAATAACAAGGATGTCCCGTCCCTAGCGCACCCCGACACTTCTCCAAGCCTCTCTCTGCTCAGTGAGGTCTCTCCCACAAAGAAAATGAAATTATCAGCGAGGGGGTGATGGGCTTATTTACACAGCCTCTAATTTCCAGATAACGATGTTAAGAAATGACTCTTGATAGGCGCTTTGGAAGAGCTGTTTGTCCAGCTGCCACCAACCTTTCAGCTGTGAGACCTCCAAGTGATATTTACTCTTCTGGAGGGTGGCAGGACTTCTGCCTCTGGATCGGGTCTAGGCGTGCTTATTTGGTCACAGTAGAAAGAAGGAAACCTCACCTTTATTATAAAAAATAAATCTATTTTTAGTCCAAAATCCTACGTTTTGAGAAGTTTCTATCAGCCTCAGTCCTAGAGATGGACTCGCTGCAAGAATCATCTCTCTTCAGCAGTGCTGGGCTACAGCCTCTGGTTCGATCGTGCTAGCACGCTCCAGCGATGCCTCCCTGCAAGCAGTGGAGATGGATGGACCCATCATCCGAAATGCAAGAGTCAGCTAATTTCTGCAGTTGAGAGATACACGCACAATTTTTCTACTCTCCAGAATTCATTTACAGCAATTTAAGTGAAGCTGTAATTACATTTGTCAGTGGAGATAAGAGGAGGAGGGAGACGGGGACAATCTGCTCCTTATTTAAAGCCAGAGCACTGAAGTCCTTCTGGGTGTTCAGAGCCCTCTTGGCAGGCAGGAGGGTCAGGTCCTGGCTTGAGGGATGCATACCAATTTCTCCCATGCACGATGAGGATCCCGAAGGGTACTTTTGCTTTTCGAGATCAAAGGAAGCCTTTCAGAGCCCATCAGTTTTCCTTTCTCCTTCTTTGGATGCCCAGAAAGGGCCATTTCACAGCCACCGAGACAATCCCATTTCTTTAAGCCTCACTCAAGACACTTTTACTCCATCATCCTTGGCAACATGAACCCACAGAAGGAGCTGTAGCAGCAAAAAATAATCAGAGCCTAAATTATTAAGGGGCCTTGAATAAAAAGTATAATTTGGAGCTGGCTTTGGAGTTGGCCAGTTTGTTGGGCAAAGGGTGACCCTGCATCGCATGGATGTTCAACCCAGCAGAGCACACTTTGAGCTCTCTGCTTAAAGAGGGAGGTATCTCCAACTCAGATGCTGGAAAAGCAAACCAGCAGATCAGCAGCCATCCACCTTGTCTTCCCCTTCTCCTCCTTCATAACCCATTTATACTACGTTGAACATGAGCCCTCCTGGCCGACAAAATACCTGACAGTTGGGTAAGGAGTGGCCAACACCTTGCTCCACTGGCCCTTATCGTCTTGCAGCCTGAACAGATGAATTTCATTTATTTTAAGTGATCTTCCCATGATGCTGGATAACAGTTACGGTTTTGTTTGGAATTTCTTCTAGCTTGCTGTAAGCACAGCCAAGATATCTCACTCCAAGGAGAAGGAACGTTTCATTCCGGCAAACCTGAGAAAAATAAACTTAACACTCTTGTTGTCACCAATGATTTCAATCATTTTGCAATTCAGTGTGACGCTGGTGCCTCTTGACAGATTGTGCCTTGTAAATCGATGGATGTAGATTACAAGACCTCTGGAATATTAAACAAAACCTGCTGCGTTGCCCATAAACAAACCCCTGTAACCAATCGAGGTCTACAATAGCGCGTCCTGCCCGCTCCCCGCTCGAGCAGAGCGACTGCTAAGAGATTCGAATGATTTAATAGCGCAAGAAAAAAAATCAGTTGAAGGTTACAGGCTCTGCCTCGGGTCTGGTGCAACCTGAACCTGAGAAATAAACCTCCAACATGCTCAGGCTTTACGCAGGCGTTTGCTTTACAAGGGAAAGGCTCACATAAAAATTTTACAACTCTGTTGGGGAAAAAAAACCTTCTTATTTGGAAAAGAGATGCAGTACGAAACGCTTGCCGGGCCTCACAGGTAACATTAGGGACCAGTTCACAGCTTTTTAAATTTTAATTTCTTACTCCCTTCCTCTCCAGAAGAGGAAACTCCAAAATAATTGAAAACACACACATGGAAAAGGAAATTTGTTATGGGCTATGTGCTGGACTATGCCTTTAGAGACCCAGGGTTAACTCTTCTCTCTGCTGGAGGCTTTTCTGGGGATCTCATGCACTGATTTCTCTTTTTACGCTTTAGTTCCTAGCATGTAAAGCCTGGATAACATGTTTTTATCCATCACTGCCATCCAAGCTGACTCTGTGCTCTCCACATCTCCTGTTCCTACAGCTTTTAGCATCATGAGGTGACGATGCCACTGGGAGACAAAACTGCTACTCTAACACCAACAAGAAAGAAGAATATCTGGTTATTTAAAAAGAAAAAAGAAAGCATTGGGTGAAGTTGGGAAGAATTAGATATGTGATTATGTGGGGTTTTTTTTAAAGGAGATGGAGTACGGCAGTACAGCATGAATGTTAGATGCAACATCAAGGACTTATTTTGTTGAGATTTCTGAAGGAATGCCAGGAGACCTCTGTCTTCTGAAGCCAAACAGCAGGAGGAAACAAATTTTTTTTTAATTATGTCACTAATAAAAAAGCATCTCTCTTTCTGCTAAGCCATGGTCTGTCAATCTGGGCCAGACCTGAGTAAAGGAAAGTTGCCACTGTGGTGATGCTGGTGATGCTGGTGATGCTCTGTGGGACGACAGAAATGTCGCCGAGGTGCCCACCACCCCACCGAAGGGTGACAGAAGTGGCACGGGGCATCGCCTCCACGTAGCTGGATGGAGATGGCTGCGCTTGGCCGCAGGAGCTGGGAGATAGGTTAGAACTTGCTGGAGATTCAAAAGCCTAAATAACCAAAGAGAACCAGACAAAGCAAATCAACGCAAATGATTTTCTCTCTGTGGGAATAAATACCAGGACCCTGCTCTCAAGCTGCTTTTCTTTTCGTGGTTACACATCTTTCCTCCCACTTTGATCTCTTATTGCTCTCGAGATGCCATCTCAATCTCATTTAGAGTGTAAGCTCTCCGAGGAGCTGGGGCCTTCTCTTTTTATCCTCTTGCAAAGCGCTCCGCACACCTGTGGTGCTTGAGAAATAATGAACAACAACAACTGTATGCAACCCATATGGCCACTTGGACGGGTTTCTGGCTGCAGGAGTATTATTTGAAGCTCTAAGGCATAGATCACTCACTGCCTACCTCTAAATTGGTCTGTGTGGGGATCTCAGAGCTGCAGCTTTATAGGAAAGGACGGGAATGAGCAATAAAATCTGGAACTGGATTTTGATTCTCCCAAAGTTCACTAGTTTTATTTGAAAGCTACATGAATTCAGGAGCCAAAGCTAGATTTTGGGTTTGACATCCTCCCCATTCCTTTTCAGAAGTGTGAAGCTTTGTGCCTCTTAGGTATGGCAGGGTACTTAAAATATTTATCCAGATATTGCTGCATTGCTCCTTTCAACCTCAATTGTTCTCTTTATAGATTTTAAATATGGAGAAAAAAAAATCAATGAGAGAAATGACAGCTCCCAAGACTTCCAAGATCATAAAATCAGAGAAAGTTTTGGGTTGGCAGGAACCTTTAAAGGTCATCTAGTCCAACCTCCAACATATCTGCCATCTAACACTTTGATTTCTGATGTCAGCTGTCTTCTTCACGTAGGCTCCCAACCAAAAGGCAGTTCCTTAAGCCATGCAGGTGGCAAGGATGGTGGCTCTGCACATCAGTGCTCTGACCTTCACTTCCATAACGATGGGTAAGATTAACTCTTGACTCCAAGACGAGCTTGTCTCTACAGACACTTGTCTCTATGGACACTTGTGCCTACAGACAAGCGTGGGAGCTGATGAGCAGAGGTGATGACAGTCAGCGCCTACCTAAGCCAAGCACTGAGACTCCCATGCAATGGCCGCAACCCTCCTCCTTGACCCTGACCCCTGCAAAGCTCTGAGATATGGAGAACATTTACCACGCACATGTGGGCTGAGCACAGAGCCGACCGTATCGATTGATAGAGAAACACAGGAGAGAACAGGGATTCTTGTTAAAACAAAGCAAATACCAGGAAAGGACATATTTTAAGAGGTCAGGACCTTTCAAACAAGAGATGGGAGGATGGAATTATCTAAATACTCAGCACCGGTCTGGCTCACCTTTTACTGGGATCAAAGGCAAAACCACTCACTGCTGCTGAAGGGGCAAAGTTATGCCAACACTTAAAGGAAAAGCAGAAATAAAGAGAAAGCAAGCTCAAGGAGAGCTTCTCATTAGTATTACTGGTAGCAAATTCCTACTAATGAATCTCATTCTTTAGTAGAGGCAACCAGGATCATATGGGAAGACCCTTAAGGAAAGGATTTTCCTTTTCAAGTCTCCTTGAGGTTCTGACGAGGATGGAGAAGGAAGGAGAACTTGTGCTCAAAGCCCGTGAAAAGCAAGACAAAACTGAAGGCTGGCATTGAGAGCTTCCTTCCATGCCTCTCTACCCTTCACTCCCTGTTAAAATTCAAGAGTGGGAGAGGGGACAAGGCAACCGTGCTGGAAAAAAGCATCGCGCCCTCATTTGTGATGAGTGGTGATAAGCAGGCTGGGCTGCAGTCCCCATCAGTTCAGTAAACACTAATGATGAGGAGAGCACAGACTGTCACCAGTGATAAAGAACAGGCTAAACACTCTATTAGTTTTTCATTTTGTGAATTAATGTTTTTTATGGCGTGTGTACACTCGCTAGTTAATGAATTGTCTCGTTAGAGCTGCCTGCGGAGCTCCTCGTCTGCCTCTGCTGGCAGGCATAAATTTCACAAGGAAATTAGCACTTTTAAAAAGGCAATAACTCCTCTAAAAGTGGTTTGTTTTCTATTACTTTCTGCAAATATGCAGCCTCGAGAAAGGGATTATCGGGGGGGAAAAAAAAGGTGTCTCCGAGCTAGAGGGGCAGGGCAAAAAGTGACTTGATTTCGAAAGCTTAGTAAAACCCCATTCATCTGCTTTTGAGTTATGGAAAGTATTTTTTGCCTGTTTGGTGTTTCCTACCCTTCTCTGAGCTTGGTCAGCCAAAACCAGCCAGGTGCTTCACCTAATTTTCGTTAGACAGGGCAAAATCACAGCTCCAGTGAAGTCAACGGAGATGCTTCCGTTAATCTACACACAGCCAAAAATTCACCCCCCAAAACCAATTTCTTTACCCATCTGTCACTGGTTTCAATAGGCAGAGAAGATCTTTTAAAAACTGTCAACATCTGTGAACGAACGAGCAAAAACGAGTGGAAGGAAAACAGAAAACCTCAAGGCCAGCTGCTTTGTACAAGGCACTGTGTCCTTTGAGCTGACGGAGGTGATTTTAGCTCAACTGTTAATAAAGAATGCTTCACAGCATTCAGAATAAACATAATGTACCTATCATCACATTGATGATATTTCAATGGTATCTGACTCAGAGCACGCCGGTTCCTCCATTAACTCACTGGCGAGCATCGGGTAGGAACGCTGGGCATTTGCGAAAATTAAAAAA
Source organism: Butorides virescens (assembly GCA_017310255.1). Lineage (NCBI taxonomy): Eukaryota > Metazoa > Chordata > Aves > Pelecaniformes > Ardeidae > Butorides > Butorides virescens. The sequence continues at coordinate 50,219 of JADKXX010004020.1, read as the reverse complement.
AAAAATTCACATCGTGTGAATCGAGGCAGAGGGGAACAACAGACATTTATGCATCGACTTCATGGAAGATTCTCCACACTGCTGTTAGGATGTGTCCTACATGAATTGAAATGATAAATTTTTTGGCAGCTTAAATAATAAGGAAGATGAGCTTTGGCCATGCACTTGGATTAATATTAAAAAAAAAACCCAAACCAAACCTATAAAGAGCTGTCAACCTGCACATAAGGCTTCCTCAGAATTAGAAAAGAAAATCAGCGATTGGTATTAGGACACTTACAAAACAGCATAACTGAGCCTTGAACTAAAAAACCCTGAGGGATCAAGATGGTTTGTTAAGGGACTGGTCAACTGGGCCAGGAAAGGGGGTGATGCTCCAAACCATCTGAGATTCCACATAACTTCCCTTGCAAACACAAGCATAAATTTAACTTTTTCCTTTCCTCAGAGTCCTCCATGATATTGAGCTGCACCTTGCCAATAAACGCCCTCAAAACATCATTGCAAAATATCTCTTGGTAGAAGATGTCCAGAGAGGGACATATTTCTAAAAGGACCTTAAACTTCCCAGTCTATTAGACTTACTGGAAGAGCAAGGAACAGAAGTCCTGGAGTCAATTGGTGTCCTGATGCCCAAGAGAAAAACTGCTCTTCTTTGCAAGAGGCAGGGACAAGGTGAAGGAAGTGTAATGGAAATAAATACAGTTACGTAGATACCTTAAGAATCCTTTTTTGACTGTTGGCAGTTATAGGTAGAAGTGTTTTGGGGGCTGTTTGTTTTGAATTGATTGGTTCGCAAAGCAAGAGGAGGAGCAGCAGGGAGGTCTGTGCTGGAAGACAAACAAGAATGAATGAGTCTTGTCCAAGATGCTATAGAGGAAGGTGTGAATATGAATATCCATGGGAACTACAAAGGGTTTTCAAATGTAGGCTTCAAATAGAAGCACAGAATCATGGTTTAGGTTGGAAAAGACCTTTAAGATCATCAAGCCCAACCGTTACGCTAACCCTGCCATCCCACCACTAAACTCTGTCCCTAAGCACCTCGTCTGCCCGGCTTTTAAATACCCCCAGGGATGGGATAAATCCATTCATAGGAAAAGAGACAAACACAAAGATGACCTTAACATCAGCAGGAACATCAGTTACGGTTTTGCATCAGCTGCGTTGGACTCATTGACTGACTTCTCCACAATTCCTGCTTAATTAAGAGTAATTTCCCCCAAGTCCCATATGAATATAAATGCTGGTTAGATCAGGATGATCCCGTAGCCCGCACACAGTGGTAAAGTGACTCACTGGTGATGTCAATGTTTGACCACACTTTTGAGCCCGGTCACCTAGTTTTGAAAATTAGTTTGCCCCTTCCACAGTATCGCAAGCTGACACCTCTAACAAGCCAAGGAGAAGCAGGTGGACTTACTGCTGTTAATCTTTGACACCACCGAGTCGTTTTCTTCAGAAGAGATAAACAGATCCTAATGCACGGAGCCAACTGGAGTGGCCAGCAGGCTCTTTGGAGTTATTTCCACAAAAACCTTCATTTGCTGGTATTACTCATGAGGGATCCTTCTTGTAAAATGGTTTGAAAGCAACCACTAATGAGGTCACTTATTTACATGACAATCCCCTGCGTTTAAGGCTGGTGGGTGGGAGGAAAGAAAGATGGAACAAGAGTAATTAGTGTAATCATGACGGTAAGCTAAGTGCTGACCCCACGGCACCAGATCAATACCGGGACTGCATCACGGTGGTGTGCCTATTGTGTGAGATAAAGAACCATAAATGCTGAGCATCCAGGTCAGAAAAACAACGTCTCATTTTCTAACCATTAAATATTTGATGAAAAGCGTTGAGGCTGGGGAATGCTGCAACCACTAATCCATAAGAACAGCTTCACTGCAGACATTCAAGGAGGGAAAAAAAAAAAAGGCACTGAAAGGCACTAGGACATCACTTTGACAAGAAAACGAGAGCTTTTAGTTGGCTGATGGCTGTGTGGTTTCATTCCCCGAGATCCAGCAAAGCAGACCTATATTGAAGCTATGAAATTTTATCGCCAAAGTTATAAAACAAACCAAAAGAATCTCTTAACACTCAGGTTTACCTAAACAGCCATTTTGTCTTCACGAGGTCAGCAGTTCCCTGCTGGTCTTGAAGGTTACCCTTAACACTTTGCTGTCCCAAACAAATTTTCCATGGTTGTAGTCCTCCAAAAGCCAACTTATCTAAGATGGTACCAGCAGGACTCCTGTCCGCTGCCTGAATTGCTCTGCTCAGCTCTTGGTCAGCTTCAGTTGGTGGTAAGAGACCAACAGACACAGCTTTGCTTTCGGATCTGAGACAATTTTGCTGAATTGGCATTAAGAGCGGAAAAAAAAATATCCCATTTTGATATGTTAAGTCAATCCATGCAATTCAGAGGATTTCTGGGAGAAAACAACGCCCATAGCTTTGCTGATGGCTCTTGGAGTCATTGACAAAAGGCTCATAAATGCTCTAAGTCAGGACCCCGATGAATTCTTAATATTTCACAGAATCCCAGAATCGCAAGGGTTGGAAGGGACCTCGGGAGATCATCCAGTCCAACACCCCTGCTAAAGCAGGGTCACCTAGAACAGGTTGCACAGGACATCGTCCAGGTGGGGTTTGAGTATCTCCAGAGAAGGAGACTCCACAGCCCCCCTGGGCAGCCTGTTCCAGTGCTCCATCACCCTTAGAGTAAAGAAGTTTTTCCTCATATTCAACTGAAACCTCTTATGTTTCAGTTTGCACCCGTTGCCCCTTGTCCTCTCGCTGGACACCACTGAGAAGAGTCTGGCTCCGTCCTCGTGACATCCACCCTTAAGATATTTGTAGGTGTTGATGAGATCCCCTCTCAGTCTTCTCTTCTTCAGGCTGAACAAGCCCAGCTCCCTCAGCCTTTTCTCACAGGGGAGATGCTCCAGTCCCTTTATCATCCTAGTTGCTCTCCTCTGGACTCTCTCCAGGAGTTCCTCATCTTTCTTGAACTGGGGAGCCCAGAGATGGACACAGTACTCCAGGTGGGGTCTCCCCAGGGCAGAGTAGAGGGGGAGGAGAACCTCCCTCGCCCTGCTGGCCACACTCCTCTCCAAATGTGTTCTGAAAGGACTCCACTCTGACACGGGTTCCGCCATTAGGCTTTTACCATTCAGTATGGAGTAACTCCAGGTGACATGATGTGCCTGCTGAATCCAAGTTCTAAGTATTAGCTAGGAGTCTCCAACCTGTTTGTAGCAGGTTTTATCTGAGTACATTTGCAGCTTCTATTAAAACTACAAATGGTGATTAATTAGCAGGTGATCAACGATGGTTTGGTTTGGACTAGATAGATTCCCCATTTTATTGTGGCTGAGGATGGCAAAGCTCCCCTGTCCTTGCTCAAGGGGAGTCCCACCTGGGGAAACCCATGACTTGAGGTATCTCGTTTCTTGATTAAATACCAGCTCCAAGCATGCTGGTATTGTGACAGGACAAGGGGGGATGGTTTTAAACTAAAGGAGGGTAGGTTCAGACTGGATCTAAGGCAGAAATTCTTTAAAATGACGGTGGTGAAACACTGGAACAGGTTGCCCAGAGAGGTGGTGGAGGCCCCATCCTGGAAATATTCAAGACCAGGTTGGACAGGGCTGTGAGCAACCTGATCTGGTTAAAGGTGTCCCTGCTCCCTGCAGGGGGGTTGGACTGGGTGACCTCTAGGGGTCCCTTCCAACCCAAAACTTTCTTTGATTCTATGCTGTGGACTATGGTGGGGTTTGCAGCAGCAAAGAGATGACATTGGTCATCTCTGCAACATCTTAAGATGTCAGCACAGGCATAGGCTGAGCTGTGGGACTGCCAGCTTGATTGATTGTGGGATTACTGGGGTTGTTCAGTCTGGAGAAGAGGAGGCTGAAGGGGAGACCTTATCGCCCTCTACAACTGCCTGAAAGGAGATTGTAGTGAAGTGGGTGTTGGTCTCTTCTCCCAGGTAATGGGCGATGGGATGAGGGGAAATAGCCTCAAGTTGCGCCAGAGCAGGTTTAGGTTGGACATTAAGAAAAATTTCTTCCCTGAAAGGATTTGCAAGCACTGGGAGGGGCTGCCCAGAGAAGTGGTTGAGTCCCCATCCCTGGGGGTATTTAAAAGCCGGGCAGACGAGGTGCTTAGGGCCAGGGTTTAGTGGTGGGATGGGCAGGGTTAGGGGAATGGTTGGACATGATGAGTTTAAAGGGCTTTTCCAACCTCAATGATTCCATGACAAGAGGGAGCTGTGTGGATACGAGCCATGGCAATGCAGGTAAGATGCCCAAGAAGACATTTTCCTTTTGGCTTCCTCTGGTTCTCCTCTGAACCAGGTAGATCTGAATGAAGACATCCAACACCACTTTGAACCAGCCATTCCCAGGCCAGTTTAATATACTCTACCCAGGTGCAGGGCTTGACATCTTGAGCTTATTGCAGGACTACCCACATTCATGTAACTCGTGGTCAGCTCAGGGCATGGACAAGGTGTACTTACGTTCATCTGTAAAACACCCTGTAGACACAAAGTGTGTTAACGTGTGGTGGGTTGACCCTGGCTGGACCCCAGGTGCCCATCAAAGCTGCTCTATCGCTCCCCTCCTCAGCTGGACAGGGGAGAGAAAATATAATGAGAAGCTTGTGGGTCAAGATATGGACAGGGAGATCACTCAGCAATTACCATCACGGGCAAAACAGACACAACTTGGGGAAATTAATTTATAACCAGTCAAATCAGAGTAGGAGAGAATAAAAACCCCTTGAATCTAAATACACCTCCCCCCCCACCCCTCCATTCTTTCCAGGCTTAACTTCACTCCCAATTTCTCTCCCTTCTCCCCCCCAGCGGCGCAGGGGGATGGGGAATGGGCTTGGGGTCAGTTCATCACACGCTGTCTCTGCCGCTCCTTCCTCCCCATGAAAGAACTCCTCACACTCCTCCCCTGCTCCAGCCTGGGGTCCCCCCATGGCAGACAGTCCTCCAAAAACTGCTCCAGCCTGGGTCCTTCCCACGGGCTGCAGTTCTTCACCAACTGCTCCAGCGTGGGTCCATGTCTCCCATGGGGTGCAGGCCCTCAGGAGCAGATGGCTCCAGCGTGGGTCCCCATGGGGTCACCAGCCCTGCCAGCAAACCTGCCCCAGCCTGGGCTCCTCTCCCCACGGGGCCACAGGCCCTGCCAGGAGCCTGCTCCAGCATGGGCTTCCCACGGGGTCACAGCCTCCTTCGGGCACCCCCCTGCTCTGGTGTGGGGTCCTCCCCAGGCTGCAGGTGAGGATCTGCTCCCTTATGGACCTCCCTGGGCTGCAGGGGCACAGCCTGCCCCACCATGGGCTGCATCAGGGGCTGAGGGGAATCTCTGCTCTGGCACCTGGAACTTCTCTTGCCCTCCTGCTGCACCAACCTGGGGGGCTGCAGGGCTGCTCCTCTCACATCCTCTCACTCCTCTCTCTGGCTGCAACACCCAGATTTTTTTTTTTTCCTTCTTAAATACATTATCCCATCGCTGATGGGCTCAGCCTTGGCCAGCAGCGGGTCCACCTTGGAGCCGGCTGGCACTGACTCTGTCGGACACAGGGAAAGTTTCTGGCAGCTTCTCACAGAAGCCACCCCTGTAGCCCCCACCGCTACCTCTCCATGCAAACCCCATCCAACATGATCCTGAGCAAACAGTCTGCAAGGCAGAGGTGGAAGGGGATGACCCCAAGACACCGGATCTCCATTCAGCCAACGAGCACACAGCTACGAGATGGAAAAAGACATTACGGATGGTCGTAGTATGAAGGTTCGGAGCACCCGAGAAGCTAATCTGATCACGTTTTGAGCATTTGCAGAAGAGCACCAACTCTTCAGTTAGTGGAATGGAAAAAAAAAAAAAATATCAGAAAATGAGACTGCTTAAGGAGCTAAAATGGAAAGCTGTCATTTAGATGAAGTTAGATTGAAGCAACAGATATTCATCAAATAATACAAACACTCAAGATTTATCCCTTTAAGTTAATGGCAGATGCTCTGCATTTGTTAGAAATGTGCAGCTTTTTCTGGTTTAGAAAGAAATCTACTTTTGTTGCAATGACAAAGCAACAGCATTCGCTAAGTCCTCCTGCATGAGGTCAGGCCCGTGTTGATGGTCTTTAATCTGGCTTTTAAATAAGGTTCTCTATTAATAGATCTCCACAAAAAAAAAAAAAAGTTCCCCGCGAGCAATCAATACGGCAAGATGTGTTACAAGTTCAGTGACAGGGAGAAAAAAAAAAAAAAAAAAAAAGCTCCAACTTGAGAGAAATATAGCCCCATTTAAGAGCTGAATTCAGTTCATTAGAAACGCCGGGGTTAAACACAAAGACCCGTCTGAGTTCACCACCGCTGTGTGGCCTGACTACGAAATGAAAGGCATCAATTTTACCGCTGCATCGGGCCTGATTTTCATTGGTACTGAGACCCCTTTACACCACTCTGCCAGCAGAAAGCGGCCTGAAAGCGCCTGGAAATTATCGTTCCTTTACTCTGGCAAGAGTGGTAGAAAAGGGGCTCCGCCATCCATTTTGAAAGGCATCGCTTTCTCGAGTGATGCAGGATGCTTCCTATTAACCATCAAAGCTCATTTCAGGATGAGGAAGCATATGGAGCAAGGGAAAATCACAGAATCACAGAATGGCAAGGGTTGGAAGGGACCTCGGGAGATCATCTGGTCCAACCCTCCTGCTAAAGCAGGTTCTCCTAGAGCATGCTACACAGGACTTCGTCCAGGCGGGCTTTGAATATCTCCAGAGAAGGAGACTCCACAACCCCCCTGGGCAGCCTGTTCCAGTGCTCCGTCACCCTTAGAGTAAAGAATTTTTTCCTCATATTCAGCTGAAACCTCTTATGTTTCAGTTTGCACCCGTTGCCCCTAGTCCTGTCGCTGGACACCACTGTAAACAGACTGCTTCCGTCCTCATGACTTCTGCCCTTAAGATATTTATAGGTGTTGATGAGGTCCCCTCTCAGCCTTCTCTTCTTCAGGCTGAACAAGCCCAACTCTCTCAGCCTCTCCTCGTAGGGGAGATGCTCCAGTCCCTTTATCATCCTGACCCTCCCGATGCCAAGTGGTCCAAGTGGTCCAAGAGAGCCTTGATCCTGTAACGGCCTTCACTAACCTTTAGGAAGTACTTTGAGATCTATGGCTGGAAAATGCGATGCAAGTGCTCGGTATCCTCATTAATAAGAGACAGCCAGGGACACAGAGAGGCAGGATTTGGGGAAAAGCTGTAGCACAAACCTTTTTTTCTTTCCCTGCCCTGCTTTGGAATGAAGTCGTAGCTCACTTAAACTGCTGCAAGTCTGGAGGGTGAAGTGGTGGTGTTCAGGGTTGTCAGGCTCTGGAATGGGCTGCCCAGGGAGGTGGCTGAGTCCCCATCCCTGGAGGTATTTAAAAGAAGGATGGATGAGGTGCTTAGGGCCAGGGTTTAGTGGTGGGATGGCAGGGTTAGGTTAAAGGTTGGACTTGATGATCTTAAAGGGCTTTTCCAACCAAAGCGATTCTATGATTCTATGATTTTAAGTGTTGCCCCTCTGCAAAAGAAGTGGTGAAGGTGTCTTCCACATGTTGTCCTTTGATTTTGGGGTGAAAGCACCCCTGAACAGGAGGAAAACCTGCTTTGGAAGCATCCTGGATAAAGAAGTTAAGAGGCTGAACACCCTTTTAGATACTTCAGAAGGGCCAAACTCTGTCCTTGCGCACCCTGCAATGCCCCTAAATAAATCTCCTCCTTTTATAACACCTTAAAAACATTCTAACAGACCAAACTGCATCCCGACGGCATTTCTAACCAGTCCTGGCTGCCACGGTAGAGCCACGCTCTTTTGGCAACACAAATAGGTGAAGCCAACGACTCCTATGCTTTATTGTTGGTGTCCTTGTTGTGATCTTCTCAGCATTTCTGCAATTAAATCCAGCTGCGTGGAGAGGAACCTGATGAAGTTCAACACGGGCAAGTGTCAAGTGCTGCAGCTGGGGAGGTTGAACCCCATGCACCAGGACAGGCTGGGGGCTGACCTGCTGGGAAGCAGCTCTGCCCAGAGGGACCTGGGAGTCCTGGTGGACAACAAGGTGGCCTTGAGCCAGCAGTGTGCCCTTGTTGCCAAGAAGGCCAATGGCATCCTGGGGTAAATGAAGAGGACCATGGCCAGCAGGGCGAGGGAGGTTCTCCTCCCCCTCTACTCTGCCCTAGTGAGACCCCACCTGGAGTACTGCGGCCAGTTCTGGGCTCCCAGGTTCAAGAAGGATGAGGAACTCCTGGAGAGAGTCCAGAGGAGAGCAACAAAGGTGATAAAGGGACTGGAGGATCTCCCCTACGAGCAAAGGCTGAGGGAGCTGGGCTTGTTCAGCCTGAATAAGAGAAGACTGAGCGGGGACCTCATCAACATGTACAAATATCTTAAGGGTGGATGTCACGAGGATGGAGCCAGACTCTTCTCAGTGGTGCCCAGCGCCAGGACAAGGGGCCATGGGCACAAACTGAAGCAGAAGAGGTTCCAGTTGAATGGGAGGAAGAACTTGTTGAGTGTGAGGGTGATGGAGCCCTGGCCCAGGCTGCCCAGGGGGGTTGTGGAGTCTCCTTCTCTGGAGATATTCAAAGCCCGCCTGGACGAAGTCCTGTGTAGCATGCTCTAGGAGAGCCTGCTTTAGCAGGGGGGTTGGACTAGATGATCTCCCAAGGTCCCTTCCAACCTTTGCCATTCTGTGGTTCACAACCCCATGCAAGAGAGAGGCCTCTAATTTGGAAACCACAGGACTGCAGCGCAGCATGGCAGTGGGAATTGAGAATGCTACAGGAAAATTGTGGCATTCCTGGATAAAACCTGCGATGGTAACAAACTCCACACTGGCTTTTTGTATGTCACAAGGTACAAATCCAATTGCTCAGACGGGCGAAAAGCAAAAGAGATAAGAATCCAATGGGAAAGGACTTCCTCGGGAAGAACAAGAGGGATTTATCTCCCAGTCTGCGTATTGGCATCTGCATCACTGACATATTGACATCACTTGAACACCTTGCTTATGGCTGTCGCGGTGGGACTGGTGGCAGCCAGGGTTGGAGGGGACAGGCAGATTCCTGCCTGGAGCCCCCCAAATATGGCTGTGTGGAATAATTGCTGGAGGTGACTTAGAAATTCAACTTGTATTCACATTTTAAAGAAAGGTACAGCATTGAAGAAGCTTCCAGGGTGGAGTGCAGCTGACGTGCAAGGAATCCATTCCATGGAAGCTCCCTAGGCCGGCAACCTTCAATGTTGGCAACACCAGGGGAGCCTGGTGGGTTGACCCTACGAGGAACTGCACGGAGGGTGGAGCGGAGTGGAGACGCTGTGGCCAGGCTCTGTGATAATATGGGAACTTGAAGGTACCATGGAAGTGATAAGCTGCGTATTTGCTACCCTGGGCCAACCGTCTGTCATGTTTTTGACAAAATGCTGTCCTTTTGGTGGACTTTGCTCATTTTAATATTGTTATAATGCCAAAACACACCTCCATCCCCAAAGCTACCCGCCTCTGGGGTACGACCACCCCCCACTGAGCTTGCGCGTTGAATTTTTATAGTTTACACCTTAAAAAGCAAAGTGAGAGGATTTTACACCAATCGTAACAAAGGTGTCTGTGACTGGAGTCACTCGAGCCCCACCTAACAGGTAAAAAATAGCATAAAATAGCTTAAGAGAGAGAAGATGGTAGGGAAGATACCATCATCGTGTACCACTCTGACTTCAGGGATCAGTCGATGGGCTGAGCGTGTCTTCCTTTCTGCACCTGGATCGGAGTAACCCCTAGTATCATACAGCTGGGGGAAGAAAGGATGGAGAGCAGCCCTGCCCAGAGGGACTTGGGGGCACTGAGGGATGAAAAGCTGGACATGAGCCGGCCGTGGGCGCTGGCAGCCCAGAAGCCAACCCTGCCCTGGGCTGCATCAGGAGAAGCGTGGCCAGCAGGTCGAGGGAGGGGATTGTGCCCCTCTGCTCTGCTCTGGGGAGACCTCACCTGGAGCCCTGCGTCCAGCTCTGGAGCCCTCAGCACAAGAAGGACATGGACCTGTTGGAGCGGGGCCAGAGGAGGGCTACAAAAATGATCCGAGGGCTGGAGCCCCTCTGCTATGAGGTCAGGCTGGGAGAGTTGGGGGTGTTCAGCCTGGAGAAGAGGAGGCTGCGGGCAGAGCTGAGTGCGGCCGGTCAGGGCTTCAAGGGGGCCCATAGGAAAGATGGGGACAATCTTTTTAGTAGGGCCAGCTGTTACAGGACAAGGGGTGATGGTTTTAAACTAAAACAGGGTAGGTTTAGACTGGATCTAAGGAAGAAATTCTTTACAATGAGGGTGGTAAAACACTGGAACAGGTTGCCCAGAGAGGTAGTGGAGGCCCCATCCCTGGGAACATTCAAGGCCAGGTTGGACGGGGCTCTGAGCAGCCTGATCTAGTTAGCAGTGTCCCTGCTCCCTGCAGGGGGGTTGGACTGGGTGACCTCTAGGGGTCCCTTCCAACCCAAACCATTCCATGATTCTACGATTCCCCCCCATCGGGATGCCTTTGGGTAAGATTCGAACACTTGGTTATACCAAGTGCCTCCCTGGGAAACTTAGAAATCTCTATAGCATCACTTTATATCTTTTAACGCGTTTGTAGCCACGCGGTGTGACTCATACTCCTGGTATTTGCATCTGCTTTGCAGACAGTGAATTTATCACCGGCAATCCAAGAGAACCTGTGTATCTGTTGCTTTCATAAACTGCACTGTTCATTAATCTGGCCATGATAGTTCTCATTGAACGCGACCAAACTCTTTAAGCGTGGCCCCGGCAGTTCATGGAACGTGCCTAGACTGAACGTGTATCGCGTTATTTGTGCGTCCATAATCGTGATAGCTCAGTACGTGGAACGCGACGGGACTTCTAACGACGAATTGGGCATCGCTCCAAATTCCTTTAACCTTTTAACGCAACAGGCTGCTGTGAAATGGGGAGGGAAAGCCGCAAAGCCACGTCCTTCCAATGGTCTGTGCAACCCCCCTCCCTGCCCCCCGATTTGGAAAGGGAGCACGGCGTTTCCACATCTCTCATTAAACCTGCACGCAGCCGGCTTAACCAAACACAGTAATTAGCTCCGTGTCTAATGCAAATCGACGGAGCGGAGACCCAGCTCTGCCAGTGAGCAATTGCACTTCATGTCTGCGGAGTGACAAGCAGGTAGTGGAGAAACGGCTTCATCCTGTTTGTTTTGCTGAGGGTACAGCTTTGCATGGCAGTCCCACCAACGGAGCGAACCCTCAGAGAAGGTCTCCCATGCATCTCCTCTAATCACAGAATCACAGAATGGCAAGGGTTGGAAGGGACCTCGGGAAATCACCCAGTCCAACCCCCCTGCTAAAGCAGGTTCTCCTAGAGCATGTTACACAGGACTTCATCCAGGAGGGCTTTGAATATCTCCAGAGAAGGAGACTCCACAGCCCCCCTGGGCAGCCTGTTCCAGTGCTCCGTCACCCTTAGAGTAAAGAAGTTTTTCCTCCTATTCAACTGAAACCTCTTATGTCTCAGTTTGTAGTCATTGCCCCTTGTCCTGGCGCTGGGCACCATGAGAAGAGTCTGGCTCCATCCTCGTGACTTCTGCCCTTAAGATATTTGTATGTGTTGATGAGGTCCCCTCTCAGCCTTCTCTTCTTCAGGCTGAACAAGCCCAGCTCCCTCAGCCTTTCCTCACAGGGGAGATGCTCCAGTCCCCCCATCATCCTTGTTGCTCTCCTCTGGACTCTCTGTAGGAGTTCCTCATCCTTCTTGAACTGGGGAGCCCAGAATAGCGGGGTGCTTCCCCCATAGGTAGGCAGGGTTGAGCGGCAGAGGTTAATTCTAAATATGTACTCATATTTTTCCTCAGTTATTGACAGTTCACCTTCTAGTTTCTGCCACTGCAGAAACGGGGTCAGCCTGATGTCTATTTGAAGCCAGGTTTACGTCAAAGACTTTGAATCTTTGCTTTTTACAGCATCTTTGCTCCAGCGCCAACTTCCAAGGGACACTAGGAGACAGGGTGGAGCTGGTATTGAAAGCCAAGAGCTTTGACAACTGTCAAATAAATCATTGGTTTAAGTCTGGTTTTATAAAACAGTATGTTTTGAGTCCTTCATGCTTTTGAAGCTTTTCTCCAAGAAAAAGGGTAAGTGCGTGTATATGTGTGGTTTTCAAATACAGTAAGATCCTCACCCAGTTGCATGCATCCAGAACCCAGGGTGCTACATAAAGCCAACAAACCTCCACAATAAAACCACTCATGAGGTTTTTTCCATTTCTGTCTTGATTTCAATGACCCAATGCTTCCTCTCTGGGGGTTCCTTGATGCACCTCCCTATTTTGGCTAAATACGGAGCCTCAGGATCCATTTCTAAAGAGTTTTAGGGGTTTTTTTGGTGGAGAAGGTAATGACAGGAGAGGAGGTGTCTGTCTTGAGACTGCTGCCGGAGTCCTGTTTTTCTAGATAAAACCGTTGAGGTACTAAAATGGTATTATCCTTCATTAAGGACAAGAACGAGAAAGCGCACACAGAAAGTGAACACGATACGCTGAGGAAACCTTTGGGTGGACGCGAGAGTATCTACTGATCTATAAACATAGCCGGACGCATGGTACACGTGCAAAAATTTTACTTCCAATATTCCCTCTAGAAGAGACAGACAATCCTGTTTTACGTGAGCTCCATGAGAAGGTAATTTCAAACTCAACGTTCAATCCAGTAACCGCTGACTATGATGATCTGAAGTCACGAGATGCCAGCAGCCAGCTGAATTTAAAAGGGTAGCATGCAACTCGGTAAGCTAATGGCTAATCTTTCATCTTCCTACCTACACACAGCAAGCAACTGTCTTAAAAATGTAAAGATTGTCCCAACTCTTTCATTGCGCATAATAATTCCTGCTTTGTAAAATATTCAGAGGGCTTCAGAAGGCTGAAGCTCTGGCAAGGGGAAAGGATGAGCGTATGTTATATCTGCATGCGATGAGGCGGAGAAGCAGAAGAGGAAGAGGAGAGGAAACCCTACCTCCCTTTTCATATAAAACCTATTTAAAATTTACTCGACTTCCTCAGTTAATTCGTCTTCTTCCAGCAACTTTAATCCTTAAATGGTTATTGTTAAAAAGAAGTTTGTATTCCCTCAAAAGACAAGAGCAAAAGAAAATGACTTTGTCATATCTGACTGGTTCGGAAAATATAAAATCCAATTCTGAAGGAGTGCAGATAAGGGAAGAGCTATGGAAGAGCCATCAGCTTAGCAAACACTAAATAATGAAGAATGCAGAGACTGCCCAGCATGATAAAACACCCTATTAGCAATGAGTGATAATTGTGGCACATCCACAGCAAAAGGTTATTGAATTTTTATCTCTAGGAAGGGGCCTTTTGACAGCCTAACCAAAAAGCCACCAACAGGTAGCTCCCTTTTTAGGATTCCCCAAAACATGTCCATACCTGCCCAACTCCACCTTGTGGCTTCTGAACACTTACAGCTATGCCTATAAATTGCCCATTTGCAGCCAAGGAAGTTTTGCTGGAAAAGCTACCAACTTCCTACAGGGAAGGAATACAGGGCCACCACCACCGTGTCATGGACTTGTTGGAGATTACGGTGTTTCTGGCACTGCACCAAAAATTCTGGTCCCAGTCGCTCACTATGTGCTTTGATGATGCCCTGAGTGGGACCAAGATTTAATCTCAAGTTGTTGGGACAGAAAAGAGAAACGATCCAAGACCTGAACGCGTGTTCTCATCATGCATTGGCCCAACATGTGGTAAGCATGGAAGATAAAACCCCACCACTGCTACCAGTTAATGAGATTACTGCTCTTGTTCAAGCAGAAACACTTCTATGTAGCATCTAGTCCAAGGAGAAAAATAAAGCAGAAGACAGAGTTGCTCAAAGGAATATGACAACTGCCATCTGCCCAAAGTCAGCTACCCAAAAAGCGATCTGGGTGACCAACGGCCCGTTGCCTTGTGTATGAAGAACCACGGATCCCAGATGCATTGAACTGGAATGCTTGGGTTTCACGTGAGCATGTCTTAAGTTACCGACGCTGAAATGACAAAGCTGGCGATCTGAATCTGTATTTGGTGAGCTTCAGCGCGTGGCAGAAACCCTCTTTATTTAGCTTTACTTTCAATCAGTTATTTCCCTTCCTCCCCCCGATGCTCATTAACATGCTGTGGCTTCCAGCAATGAGAGGCTTAGAAATTCAGATGATCAAACCACGACAGAAAAGAACAAAATAACTCGTATGACAGTTGAGCGTTATGGCATTAACATTGTATGAATCTTTGAAACAAGAGGTAGTTTTAATTTTTCCTCCTCTCAGCTCAGTCCGAGCACGTTTGCATTGCTCTTCTCCCCCTCTCCAGGTGGGATGGAGAGAGACACCTCATCTCATTTTTCCTCTGTTGTTTATTCTTCCGATTCTTCCCCAAAAGAATTGTACTCCCCTGTATATCACCGTAGCTTGCTGGATTTGTAAATACATCTGACTTATACCACCACCTCTGCCCCACGGCATTACTTTTTACTTCTCCCGTATAGATTGCAGTCAGCTCTATTGATGTTCCATTTATGAGATCTACTCCACCAGGTTTCATTTATAACTCTGAGGTCAACAGCCTCTATCATTTTCTAACACCACTCGTTCCTCCTCTTGTTTCAGATACTCCTGGCATTTGTGTACAGACATTTTAATGCATTGGTATAAAGTTATTACAAAGGAAGATGAATTTTTATTGTCAGGAGGGTGCTGCCAAGTGAAATATTACACTTCTTACTTTTATGTTTATTCACTGCTGCGTGTAACGTCCTCGCAGAAGCCTGAAAGTCATGCTCATGCCCTTTTATGTTTGGAAAATATTGATTTATTAAAAAATTTGAGTTTCAACCAGAACTGAAATTATAAATGATGGTTTTATTTTTCACAGCTTTGACTGTCAGAGCGTAGCTCCTCAGCCCCAAGAACTCTCCCAGTAACTTAAGTTCTGTGAATAAATATTTGGCTATTGAACTTTGATAGTGTTTTCCATTGGGTTTTGTTTTCTTTTATAATCTTCTAAAATACACCCTGTAAGAGCACAGCAATTCTTCTTGATGCTCAGGTATCGAGAACTCAGAATATGGGGTATAGGAATATTAAAGCTACCTGTAGTATTTTGGGTCTGTAATTGTTAGCTGATTGTCTAATCTTAATTATCCTTCTGGATCCCAACGAACTGATCGCGGACAGATGGAGTAAAGAGTTTAAAGGTCCCACTCTAGAGCAGTTCTAAGCCATAGGAAGGATTCCTCGTCAACCAGAGATGCTCTGCTGTCGAGGGAGAATTATTTTAACAGAGATGTAACAGGAAGACTTTATTTAGCACCAGGAAATTTCCCCAGAAAATAAGGCTGAGGTGATTTTCAATGTCAAATTCATTGAATCATAGAATCAGCTGGTTGGAAAAGACCTTTAAGATCATCAAGTCGAACCGTACCTGCCCACCACTAAACCCTGGCCCTAAGCACCGCGTCTGCCCCAGGGATGGGGACTTGAACCTTCCAGTGCCTGACAGCCCTTTTGGGGAAGGAATTTTTCCTGATGTCCAACCTAAACCTGCCCTGGCACAACTTGAGGCCGTTTCCTCTTATCACTTGTTACTTGGAAGAAGAAACTGATTCCGCCCCCCCCCGGCTCCCCCCTCCTCTCAGGCAGTTGTAGGGAGCGATGAGGGCTCCCCTCAGCCTCCTCTGCTCCAGGCTGAACCCCCCCAGCTCCCCCAGCTGCTCCCCAGCAGCACTGGGCTCCAGACCCCTCCCCAGCTCCGCTGCCCTTCTCTGGACACGCTCCAGCCCCCCCAGGGCCTTCGGGGAGGGAGGGGCCCAACCCTGACCCCAGCATTCGAGGGGCGGCCCCCCCAGTGCCCAGCACAGGGGCACGGTCCCTGCCCTGCTCCTGCTGGCCACACCACTCCTGATACAAGCCAGGATGCCGCTGGCCCTCTTGGCCACCTGGGCACCCTGCTGGCTCATATTCAGCCCCCTCTCCACCAACCCCCCCAGGCCCTTTTCCCCCGGGCAGCTTTCCAGCCCCTCTGCCCCATGCCTGGAGCGCTGCCTGGGCTTGTGGTGACCCCAGGGCAGGACCTGGCCCTTGGCCTTGTTGACCCTCACCCAATTGGCCTGGGCCCTTGGATCCAGCCTGGCCAGGTCCCTCTGTAGAGCCTTCCTACCCTCAAGCAGATCAACGCTCCCACGCAGCTTGGTGTCATCTGCAGACTTGCAGACGGTGCACTCAATCCCCACATCCAGGACATTGATGAAGATGTAGAACAAAACTGGCCCCAACACTGAGCCCTGGGGGGCACCCCTTGTGACTGGCTTCCAGCTGGATTTAGCTCCATTCCCACGAGAGCTCAGAAGATCTGGCTGCCCACAGTCCTGCTCTTCTGTGGATACCTTCCCCCAGGACTCAGCTCCGTATTTGCGTGACAAACTCCAGAAATGCCCCGTTATCCTCACTATGTCCCCCTGTGTCCTGGGATCCCACCAAGCTTGCGGATTTTTTTATGCAACGCTTTTCTTCTCCTCTGTTCCTCATCTACGGCAAAGTGCAGATGCCTCTTTCCACTCCCGAGGTAGCTGCATTTGATAAAACCCCTAGACAACGGGGGATGTTCAATATTTGTAAAACATAAAATATTTTATTACAGGGATCTAGGGCAATATGAAGTGCTCTAATAAATGCACGGCCACCTCCCCAGGGTCAACTTGTGATGCAGGACAACTATTGGGAATGTCTTGGTAGGCAGATGAGACCCAAATCCCTGGTCCTAGGAGAAGCTTAACCCCATGTCAGCTGAGGTATAGGGGAATCCTCATGAGTTAATAACAGTGGAAAGGCGTTGGTGGAAAGCAGCAGAGTTGAGGTCTGTTTATGCCAAGCTCTACTTCTGGGGCACAGCCACAACCCTTCTCTGAACGTGAACCCGTGCAGACAACGCCAATGACAGCGGTAAGAAGAGAAGCAACCCTAATCACGTCTCTAGCACTTCCCAGACAGAAAAAAAAAAATAAAAATCACTATTTCCCAGGGGAAGGAGGGACAGCTGAAGCACAGAGAAGTGAAATGATCTCGCAGAGGTAGCGCGGGCAATCCTTGACAGCCAGGAGCAGAAGCGGCGTCTCCAGGCTCCCCCATCTCTGCCCTCCTGGCACCTCAGTTCGCTTCTGCCTTTGCAGGCTGAGCATCAGTGCCCCAGTGACATCCACGTTAAGGCATTCCTCATTAAAAGTGCTCCAATCTCTCTACTGAATTTATAATGCATGTATATTTTTCAATATTCAGCAATCTAGCGATGCTTTAAAGAAAACGAAACCTGTCTTGGCACCGCTACCTGCTCCTGCGCGATGTCATTAGCAGGGACAGCTGAAAAGTTCCAGTGTTGGAAAGACCCTTCAGAGCTTATGCTAGAAATGATGCTCCTGGCACCCTCACGTGGTGCCCACCACAGCCTGAGCAGATGTCACACCGCAGCATTCACCAGGAAGAAAGAGATGGAACTGCTTTGCTTTCTCCTTCCCTCTGACATAAACCCGCTTTGAACTCAAGAACAAAAGATGCCCACCCCTGCTAAAATCGCCTGTTCATGCTGGTTCCCATTTCTAAGACAAAGTTTCTCCTATGGGAGCTACTTACTCTGGGTGGCTGAGAGGTTGGAGAAGGCTGCCTTGGTGCGACCTGCTAACCACTCCAGGCTCTCGTGCATGTTGGCCAAGGCCTTCAGGTCGCTGACGTCCCGCAGGATCTCCTGTTGAGGGATGAGTTTATCTCCCAGGTTGCCAATGAGAACTTCTGACTCTTTGCCGAAAGCAGCCCTGAAATGCAAACCAGAGCCACCCTCAGAAATGCAGCACAGGACAGCAAGGGGCAGACAGCAGTTGCACCATGGAGAAGGTCAAACCAGCCAATGTAGAGCCGTTCCAGCGTGGGGTCTCAAGAACGTTGCCTGGTGGAGTTTTTGAAGTCTCATTACAGTGTCTCAGGGAGGGTTTTTTCCATCGTTCTCACCGCATTTACAATCTCAATTTACAATCTGAATTTCACCTCATTCCTCATAATTACAAACTTCACCCCAATCAACTCCCACAGCTCTTCCCCCCACCCAGCATTGACACCTTGCTGAGACATGCAGGTGCTTTCCATTTCTCCCTGGGGTATGTATAAATACCACACACGCAGTAATTTTAATCTTTCCTTGTAAATCAGCTCTTCCAATCCCTGAATAATTTTTTTTTTCTCCACATATCTATCAAAAGACATCTCCTGCGAAACCTGATGACTTACCATGACAAAGTGACAAACAAATGATTTTTGAGCATCAGTCCATGCGTTATTTTACTTGCACAGAGGAAGATAGCACCTGGTGAAAAAAGATGACCAAGACAAATGTGTTTACCCCCAAAAAGCTGAAAAAAGTACTTGCAGGGTTTGTATCTGCTCACTCCACTGTCACATTCCATCTTTTGCATTCAGATTTAGCTTTCCCAACACTCGTCTCCACGAAGAGCATGTTTGGCCATGTCCCAGAAGTATTTGTGTGGCAAATATTCTTATCGCTTTTGCAGGTGAAGGAGGAGCCTCTGGCATGACTTTTCATGTACCATCAGGATGGAGAAAATCAGGATGTGGTTCCTACATCTAATTACAACAGCTCCTGGCTGAAACCAAGTGCATTTCATTGAAAGACTCCAAGTGACGGCACAACCTGGGGTTGTTTAGTCTGGAGAAGAGGAGGCTGAGGGGAGACCTTATCACCTTCTACAACTGCCTGACAGGAGGCTGTAGCGAGGCGGGTGTTGGCCTCTTCTCCCTGGTAACAGATGATAGGATGAGGGGGAATGGCCTCAAGTTGCACCAGGGCAGGTTTAGGTTGGACATTAGGAAAAAATTTTTCAATGAAAAGGTTTTCAAGCACTGGAAGGGGCTGCCCAGGGAAGAGGTTGAGTCCCCATAGAATCATAGAATGAATCATAGAATGTTTTGGGTTGGAAGGGACCACTAGAGGTCATCAAGTTTCCTTCTCTGGAGATGTTCAAAGCCCGCCTGGATGAAGTCCTGTCTAGCATGCTCTAGGAGAGCCTGCTTTAGCAGGGGGGTTGGACCAGATGATCTCCCGAGGTCCCTTCCAACCCTTGCAATTCTGTGATTCTGTGAAGTCCAACCCCCCTGCAAATACCCTGGGGGTATTTAACAGCCGGGCAGACGAGGTGCTTAGGGACATGGTTTAGTGGTGGGATGGCGGGGTTAGGGGAACGGTTGGGCTCAATGATCTTAAAGGTCTTTTCCAACCTCAACTATCCTATGATTTACCGTGGTCCTCGGTACCCTCTTCCCATCATTAGTTGCTCTTTTTGTTATGAATTTGCATTCCACTTTCATTCAACTTTGCAGATCTCCACTTCCTGCCATTAGCTCTTTTATGAACTTACAATGAGGAATCATGCTGCTGAGCATAATAGCTGCAACGAGCTGCAGCAAAATAATCCCATCAGTGGCATTTTATGTACTATCTAAGCAGTTTTATTGCCAGCGTCTCCCTAGATTTGTGGGACTTCACTGTCACTCGAGGAAAAAAAAAAAAAAAAAAAAAAAGAAACAACAACCCTGAAATGGTTTTAAATTGCTCAATTGAATTCATTAAAGGCAAAAAATAAAAATAGCCTTCGTTAAAAAAATCTCTTTGAGGATTTTCTTCTGCTTGACAATAAAAAATATGCTGCTTAGACTGTATCCCGCTTACTGTGGTTTGGGAGGAATCCTTATCTGTTGGCTGTGTCTGAGGACTGAGACAGAGGAACATCTCCAGCGCCAGTGGACTATGGCAGTGGTAATTCAGCTGTTCCTCCTCTCCATAAGATGGGGTTAATTTGGTCCGCTCAGGCTTTTGGAAATATATTAAATCCTTTCTGAACTTCAGAAAAGCCCTCAAGAGGCCTCCCTGGCTGGGCATTTCTTAGAGGCTACCAAGCTTTGGGGATTGAGGACAGCTGAGTAACTCATCCAAAGTCCAAATGGGCATCTGAAGGTGAATACAAGGTTGTGTACGGGGTGGATGAGCTCACAGCTGGGCTAGACCTTTTTTTTTTGGGTAAGGCATGATCATTCTTTCAAGTAAAACACATTATTGACTTCTACAGCAAACATGAAACACCTCACTTCGCCCTACCCGCCTACAAACCCTCAGATATCCTCATCTGTTCCTGAGGAGCAGATTTTTCATAGATCTGCTTTTTCCTGTCCAACCAAACCACTCCTGTTGACTTAGACTATCAAATCCCGCTGGCAAATGCATCAATCTTGGCAGTGTTAGGTTTGTGGTTGGACTCAATGATCTTGAAGGTCTTTTCCAACCTAAATGATTCTACGGTTGTACGATTCTATGAAAATCACTCAGAAAAATAAGAAATGAAACATTTGGTGAATTCCTACTTTTGTTAACATGGCTTTGCCATACAAAATGCCGTAGAAAAAAGCACTTCTTTGGGAACCACAATTTGAGAGCTGTTAAATGAGGAGTCACTACCACACTGCTGCCCACAACCGTGCTTACAAGTTGGGTTTTATCGCAGGGAGAACTCTTCTGCCTTCCCACACGCAAAGAGAAACAGTTTTGGCACCGCTTTGGGTGGGTAGCCTGTGCATGAATAATACAGTGCTTTCAGTCAGGCTGGGAAAAATCTATATAATACAAAGCACGGTGTATTATTTCCTATCTTTGCTCCTGGGAGGAATACAAATAAGGTCTTCTATGGGCAGCTCTACTCTAAAATGTTGTTGGGATCGACGTGATTCCACCACTCGCTCTAAACTAATGGAAGTTTGCATCGAAAGGGCAGCAAATACATTTAATTGTTTTCTTTAATACACAGCCTTGACTGCAGAAACTCCAATACACTCTTTTGCACAAACGGAAACCTCTAATAGAGACAACCTCCAGCTAGCAACTCCCTTTTAGAAGATAACTCTAAAGAGTTCTGGTGGATTCCTGTAATTTCCATTTAAACCTGCTGTTAGCAAACACCTCCCCGAAGCAAATTTTTGCTAGTTTTCTAGATGCCTGCTTGAGAGAATATTCACTACATGCCTGCCTTTGTCTTAATTAAATTTGCAAGGCTAAACACTTAACAAGAAGGATATAAAAAGCCAGATAAACTGAATACCCAACCTTAACTCTGCTCTTTTGAATACCTGCATTAAAAGAGCATTTCAGACCTTTGATTCCCATACAGTTTCTCAACCAATAGTTGTGACATTTGTATCTGTAAATGTGTATCTAAGGGAAAGCCAGATCTTACAAAGAGATCATAGAACGATAGAATGTTTTGGGTTGGAAGGGACCCCCAGAGGTCACCCAGTCCAACCCCCCTGCAATCAGCAGGGACACCTTGAACCAGATCAGGTTGCTCAGAGCCCCATCCAACCCGGTCTTGAATGTTCCCAGGGATGGGGCCTCCACCACCTCTCTGGGCAACCTGTTCCAGGGTTTCACCACCCTCATTGTAAAGAATTTCTTCTTTAGATCCAGTCTAAACCTACCCTGCTTCAGTTTAAAACCATCACCCCTTGTCCTGTCACAGCTGGCCCTACTAAAAAGATTGTCTCCATATTTCCTATAGGCCCCCTTTAAGCCCTGACCAGCCACAATCAGCTCTGCCTGCAGCCTTCTCTTCTCCAGGCTGAACACCCCCAACTCTCCCAGCCTGACCTCATAGCAGAGGTGCTCCAGCCCTCGGATCATTTTTGTAGCCCTCCCCTGGCCCCGCTCCCACAGCTCCATGTCCTCCTTGTGCTGAGGGCTCCAGAGCTGGACGCAGGGCTCCAGGGGAGGTCTCCCCAGAGCAGAGCAGAGGGGCAGAATCCCCTCCCTCGACCTGCTGGCCACGCTCCTCCTGATGCAGCCCGGGGTAGGGTTGGCTTCTGGGCTGCCAGCGCCCATGGCCGGCTCATGTCCAGCTTTTCATCCCTCAGTGCCCCCAAGTCCCTCTGGGCAGGGCTGCTCTCCATCCTTTCTTCCCCCAGCCTGTATGGATACTGGGGGTTACCCCGACCCAGGTGCAGGACCTTGCACTTGGCCTTGTTAAACCTCATGAGGTTCACACCTCAGCCACCTTCTGCATTTTATTTATGAGGTTTTGATGGTTCAGTTGGTACCCTTGGTTTGAATTACCATCATTTTGAAAATTCAAATCCCATCCTACCTTACCCACAAAGTTTGCTTTGGACTTTGCCAAAGCTTCCGAGAACAAATAAAAGATCCTTCAACTTTTGGTGAGCACCCAAAGATGAAAATTTCCAGCCACAGAGATAATGTATTTTAGAAAGCGAGAAAACCTCATAACCAAGTGGTTCATAACACCGTGTTTTATAGACCTGTAACAAAAGGCAATGCTCCACGCTCCTGCAATTAATTCAGCTGTGCATATACCCACACTTAAGACGGAGATTAATATTGTGTATCAACTACACTGCGAATAAAGTAAATTCAAGTCCCTTTCCTCACTGTCCAACTGTTTCTTTGTGGGACCTTGCTCTTCCTTATATCGATATCCGATGCCGGTGCCACTCCGCTTCATCGCCCTTTAGTCTCAATTCCCATGGGATCCGTGTGCGCTGCAATAGGGTTTACTCTTCAATCTCCGCTTTGTTAGAGCAGGCCGGCTATGCTAGCTTAATCCTCAGATTAACTAAGCACCTCATTTAGTTTCCCTTTGTTAAACCATCTTAATTTCTAGATTTTTTTTTTACTTTCCAAACACAGTGACCAGCAATGTTTGAGCTTTAGATCCCATGGATACTGTACTTAGAATCATAGAATCATAAAATCGTTGAGGTTGGAAAAGACCTTTAAGATCATCAAGCCCAACCATTCCCCTAACCCTGCCATCCCACCACCAAACCCTGGCCCTAAGCACCTCATCTGCCAGGCTTTTAAATACCCCCAGGGGTGGGGACTTGACCCCTTCCCTGGGCAGCCCCTTCCAATGCTTGACAACCCTTTCTGTGAAGAAATTTTTCCTAATGTCCAACCTAAACCTGCCCTGGCACAACTTCAGACCATTTGCCCTCATCCCATTGTCCATTACCAGGGAGAAGAGGCCGACCCCCACCTCACTACAGCCTCCTGTCAGGCAGTTGTAGAGGGCGATAAGGTCTCCCCTCAGCCTGCTCTTCTCCAGACTAAACCACCCCAGTTCCCTCAGCTGCTCCTCGTAAGCCTTGTGCTCCAGATCCCCCACCAGCTTTGTGGTTCTCCTCTGGACATGCTCCAGCAACACAACGTCTTTCTTGTAGTGAGGGGCCCAACACTGACCCCAGCATTCGAGGGGTGGCCTCACCAGCACTGAGTACAGGGGCACCATCACTTCCCTACTCCTGCTGGCCACACTATTCCTGATACAAGCCAGGATGCCATTGGCCTTCTTGGCCACCTGGGCACACTGCTGGCTCATATTCAGCTGGCTACCATCCTTGGCATGGTACCAGCAGGGATGGGGAGAGGCCAGTGTCCTGGTTCCCCAAAGAAGCCTTCTGCAGGCAGAAGAAGTCTTCTGCTGGCTCCCTCCAGCAACAAAGAGCAATGGTGATGTTTTTAAGGGATGAGCTGTTAATAAAATTAAACAACCTATTGAACTAAACTGCCTGGAAACAGAGGGACTGATGACAACACACGAGGCTTCCCCTCATCTGTATTTCAGCATATACATGAGAGGATGGGAAACTCATACGTGAGGGAAGAAAGGCCAGGGAAGAGCACGTGTGATAAATCAAGATGACCTGTGCTACGTTTAAGGCACTCTGACCGTGCCAGAACAGGGCTGAAAAGCAGCCAAGTGTCCACATTAATCCTGCAGAACGAGGAAGGAGGTCTCTGATGTACCCTTGGCAGCAGCTTTATGTTCACTTACTGCTCCTCTCCCTTTTCTCTGCCAAGAAATTAGTGTCAATTATCCCTTCGGCAAATAACGCCGAGGAAAAAGCTCACGGGGAGGGTGCGTGGAGCTGTAGGAGGAGGGGGGGACACCAAGCCACCCCCTTGGGAGTACCCAGGAACACGTTGACCCAACGAGGACCCCCTGTCCTTTCCCACATCCTCTCAACCGCAGACCTCAGAGGGATGCTTTCCGCTGAGCATCGGATGCTTGCAGAGGAGAGGCAACAAAATGAATTTAAACTGCGGCAAAGAGCAGCAGGCAGAGCTGGGGCTGTAGAGGAAATACCCTAAAAATGTCTATTAAAGCGTGAAGAGGACCAAGATGCAAATGCTCTAGGAAGAGCTGGCAAAACAAGGATTACCGCTTTCTCACGGTGTTGTACCAAAGCCACATTAAATTGAACGTCCATTGTGAAAACAATTAACTGGGTAAAAAGCTTGCCATATAGCAACTCAATATGCTACCTAATATAAAGCGCTTAAAATACCTATATTCTATTTTTTATAGAGAGAGAGTATCAAAAAATGATGCGCATTATAATGGAAAGATGATAATGATAGCGTTTGCATCAGTTGCATTGCACCTTTGCAGCTTCTTTGGGATCAGTTGATTTTTTCTATGTGTTTATGCCCTATAGGAATGTCTATAACCCATTTGTTTGCTATTCTTGCGCTTGAGCCATAGACCCAGCCTGGAAACCGTGTTTAAAAATTGTATATAGAAATTAGCCCGGCAGGCAGATTTCCCCATGACAAATTCAAAGAAATTCCTATGATGTTCTTATTTATAAAGAAAGAGAGAAAAGGTGATTTGTCGCTTCGTCTTGCACCCGAATTTGTTCAACGATCATAATGAAACCATGCAAGCACCAAACCAAACAACCCACGCGGGCTTCTTCTGCAAAGGGAAACCCTCTGAAATGATTTGCCCAAAAACCCAGCCCAGCCATCTTCCCACAGAAGACGCCGTTTTCCTTGTTTCAAAGATTCAGCACCTGAAGGTATTTTAAAAATTCAGCACATGAGGACACTTCTCGCAGCACATCCGAACGGCGCTGTAGTCCTGATGAAAAGCTGCTGCAAGGGATCCTCGGTGGATATAAATTCACCCTGCCAACCTCAGGTATTTGGCTTTAAAGGACTGAAGATCCAGCCCATCCAACAAATGACCCAGATTTCAGGTTCATTGGGATTTGCAAAGCCTCGACAACAATTTGTGCATCTCTATTAGGGACCGGCGCGATCGGCGCCAGCACTCCCCGGCAGCTCCAAATCTCCGCTGAGAGGTCGCAACACTGTCAAAAAGCAGACGTCGCTAATTGACAATTTTAAGCTGCAACATCACACGCCATCTTCTCGCTTAAATTTATTTGAATATTCTGCTCTTGTTAAGTTTATATGATACAATTCATCACAGCAGACAAGGAAGTGTCTTGGAGTATATTGTGTAGCTCTAACGATGTGATTTAGCGATACAGAATCTTGTTAAAGCAGGAGCTGTTATTGAGTCTTTGTGGAGAAGCTGAATCTCCACGTTTCTGCTCTGCCCTCCCCCTCCATCCCTGCTATGCAGTTTAGGGGCGCACACATTACCCCCAAAAAGTACGTTGGAAGAGTTGGGCATTGCTGCGCTCATTCCAATAGATGCAATTTGTAGGATTAATGAATCTGAAGCTGGGAGATTCTTCCTGGATTCAGGTTCAGAATATACATAATACTCAAAAAAACCCCAAATCCATCCCAAATCCTCCAAAACTTCTCTGCCTTCACAAGACAAGCAAAGACAGGAGGAAACTTCTCGGATACAGAGGTGCCCTGTGAAGATCCAGGTGCTCACTCAGTTTTACACCTCTTGGATGAGACTCCTGATAGCAATAGCATTTAGCATCGGCTGTCGTAGGGTCCAAAAAAAGAGATCTAGAAACCCATTTCACATAAAGGGGTAGACTGTCATCAAATGGAAATGACTCACGCCTATGGTACGCTCAGGTTCATAGTCCCAGTAGAGGGATGAACGTTCTACAGTCTGCTGCCAATCTTCCAAAATCATCCTTCCACCCTTTAAAAGGACGGTGAATATAATAAATAGAGCCTGAGAAATTGGAGGGGGAGACCTTTTATTCTTGAGAGCAGAAGAAACAAGGAAAGTGAGACAGAAAAGCTGCAACTGAGAATGGGAGGGAGAGCTAAAAGGTAAAGAAAGGGAAAAGCCTTCCATAAAATATCAGGGTTTCAGAAAAGGACCACGTGGCAGCAAAAGAGACTAAAAAGAATGGAAAGCTCCAAAGCCAACACTACAAGGAACACCCACCAGACAGCAGATGGAACAACCTGAGATTTAGCTTTTGATGAAAACCTTGGCCAGGGCCTTCTGGCTGCCCAGAGAGGTGGAACAAGAGAAGACCACCCTGCCTCAAGGTAGGACCTGAACTCCATGCTTCTGCCATCACGGCTCTCCCTTCGCACCAAGGGAAGGACTTGATGGTCCAATGCAAATTGTCCCACCTTTGTTTCCAATTCTGCTTTTTGGGCTTGCACAGACTGTTTATGAGAAGTTTAGAGGATGTTGAAACAGATGAAGCAATTCAAGCAGTGACCCATCCTAGGAGCTCTGTACCAACCTTACTGCCCTCAAAGACCCTCTGGGGAAGAGCTCATGAGAGTCTTTGTAATTCACTGCGGTGCAAAATCATGCCTCAGACCACTAGGCTCCTTTAACTTTGCATCTTGCTCCCAGGACTAACCAAAGCTTTGCATTTGGAGTAGAGATGATGTGCTTGATCACCCACCATCATCTACGCGCGCTCTGCCCTGTGAAAAAGGAAAGGAGAGGAGATTTCATTCTCTGGAGGGTACCCCAGTGTTTTTACTGCTGTTGGAAGGATGATGTGCTCTCCCAGGTCACGGGTGAGATGCGCTGCATGCCCCAAGGGAGCCAAGGTGAGCTTGTGGTTCCCACGACACAGTCCCAACATCCATCCAAAACTGGAGGGTACCTTTCTCGCTCCCATCATGCCTTCTGGAGGGATACCCTTTAGCCCATCCCTGCTCTCTTCCTTTAGCCTGACATTTTTCTCTTGCCCACCAGTGACACATTTCCAAAGCAGCCCCATCTGCACGCGGGCTCCAGTTTTACATTGGAAATACAGAGCATCAGCATCGACTAAACCAGGGGGAGAGGAGATCCTGATAAGCAGCAGGGAACATGTACCTGTTCTGACCCATGGCATTTGGGATGATTTGGTGAAGGGTCTGCTGTTGTACAGGTGTCCTTCCACGTTGCTCGAATAACTCCCCCCCTCCTTTTGGTGCAGAGCAAGCGAGGACGAGCATCCTCAAGTGAGCAGGAGATGCAGGGGAGGAAGCAGCAGGCTGCTGGAGCACCCTGCAGTCAGGGTCATCCTCATTGGAAAACCAAAAGCAGTGAAAGAAGAAGTCATGCAGTGCATGGAGATGCTGAGAAGTAGGGTTTTGTTGCTCCATCCCAAGCTCAGTGTTCAGGAGCTTGCTGGAGTGGAAAGGTGAGAGGGAAATCACCATCCCTCCTAACACAGGTTTGGTATCTCAGACCTGCAAGCAGAATAATCATAGAATCATAGGATACCAGGTTGGAAGGGATCTCAAGGACCATCTGGTCCAACCTTCCTAGGTAAGAGCATAATCTAGACAAGATGGCCCAGCTGTGTCTTGAAAGCATCCAATGTGGCGGAGTCAACCACATCCCTAAGGAGATTATTCCAATGGGTGATTGTGAAAAATTTTCCCTCTCATGTCCAACTGGAATCTTCTCAGGAGTAATTTGTATCCATTACCCCTTATCTTTTCCATGTGACTCCTTGTGAAAAGGGAGTCTCCATCTTCTTTGTAGCCACTTTAAATATTGGTACATGGTGATGAGAACCCCTCTGAGCCTCCTTTTCTCAAGGCTGAACAAACCCAGCTCTCTCAGCCCATCCTCATACATCAGGCTTCCCAGGCCTTGGACCTTCTCGGTGGCCCTTCTCTGGACCCCGTCCAGCCCATCCACATCTTTTTTGTATAGCAGGGACTAGAACTGCAATCTGGCTGTGGTGTGATCTTCAGACCAACGTTGGGCTTCCAGCGAAATGCGTTGCCCCGTGAATTGCCAGCACACCTTCCTCGGCGCCCCGAAGACGTGGTTTCCCTCGGGTGCCCAGGGCCCCTTTGCCACCCCTTGTGCTGCAGTGCTGCGCTGAATCCCAAGAATTTCTGCTGTAAGTCGAGCGTGACCAGATCTGAAGCTCTTTTTACATTACTTTTCCTCATCAAAGGCAAACCTGGAAATGATACATCTTTGGGTTTTATCACCAACATATCTGATTCAGTAATGAACTGAAGGCTAACCTTTATAAAGCGATAAGGGCAGCATATTTCACACTCGCCCCAGTGCCAAATAGCCTTCAGAGCTTTAAAAACTAATTATACGAATAGAGGCATGACTTTTCTTTCCTTTCTCCCCTTGCCAAGTTCTGAGCCACTATAATATGCTCAATCAGGTCCCTTTGTCTGGCCAACCACACCAGAATATTAATGGGGAGATTCTGCTAGCATCTTCCCCTGCCTTTTGACATCTCTTCGCAAAAGAGATAGTGGCGGGTTAAGACAACAAAATCAATCACTGTCAACACAGATATGCATGAGGGTGTGTTTTTTTGCAAAGACGTGGCGTTTGGATTCTTTTTTTTTTTTTAATGAAACAAATGAGTTAGTTACAGGAAAGCTGAGGTGGGGGGGTGGGGGGAAGAAAACTGTGCACGGATCTCTCTTCCTACCACAGTATAAAAACTGGTGGTAAACTTTCAGGTTATATTTAATTTAGCACCTTTTATAAAGGGATGCTGCTGAGTAGCTCAAGCACGGCTGTCAGCCTTGTTTTATGTCCAAAAAGAACATGCTCCCATCTTTCATTAAGCTTAAACCTTCCTTTGCAAGGAAGGATGCTCAGTCCTGTCCCTGCTAGCTGAGGAGCGGGGTCCATGAACACAGGTATCTGTATACGAAGGTTTTAAATCTCTTGGATGGTTCAAGTGAGAACGAAATGAGCTCGCCCAGGCTCTCCCATCGCAGCCATGACCCTAATAACCAAGGTGTCCTCAGGACCTGTTTCCCTTTGGCTCCACTGCAGGGTTCAGGCAATGATGGCTACGGCAGAATTATTCCCAATTCATCAGCAGCGCCAAGAGGAAGAGAAAGAAGCAACAGCAGCAAAGAAATCATGTTCCTTTGTATTAGGAGAAAGTCTGAAAAAAGTCAGCTTAAATGGAAAGAAGATGACAAAAAATTGGACAAGCAATTAATTTTATTTTGAAGCTTTCAGGAGAGATCTATTCAACCATGCACAGATTCTTGAGGAAGTTTATAAGCCATGTCACTTACCATCAATGGCTGAAACTGTCCCAGACCAATTATTATCATTTAAATTAATGCTACAGGAGCATTCACATGGCACTTTGAGGAGCTGAGGCTTAATACGTGATGCTCTGTGCAAACAGATAGCGAGAAAAGATCTTTGTCCTAATGCCTAGGCTAAAAAATAAGACACAGTACAGGAGCTTTTCCCAGTGAATTCAATGGAGATGACCTAACAGGCTTTCCATTCTAATGCCTCTGATAGAATTTAACAAAATACTTCAATTAACGAATAGTAAAATGACAATATTGGAATCAAATGCATATTAGGATCAAAATCGTGGCACTGCTAGCATCAGACTGAGCTTGGTCATCAGATTTAGCCTGGCCAGGAATTTACATTAGCAGGTTACGCTCAGCCAGTGTTACCCAGTATTGCATCCATGGGAGCTCTGGTGTCCCACACTGATGGCTCAGAAATCAGAGTAAGAGCCATGAGGGCATCCCAGAACCTTTCTGTGCCAAGAAACAAAGGATAAATGCAAAGGCAAAGATGGAAGGATGATAGGATGAGGGGAAATGGCCTCAAGTTGCGCCAGAGCAGGTTTAGGTTGGACATTAGGAAAAATTCCTTCCCAAAAAGGGTTGTCAAGCATTGGAAGGGGCTGCCCAGGGAAGGGGTCAAGTCCCCACCCCTGGGGGTATTTAAAAGCCTGGCAGATGAGGTGCTTAGGGCCAGGGTTTGGTGGTGGGATGGCAGGGGCAGGGGAACGGTTGGGCTTGATGATCTTAAAGGTCTTTTCCAACCTCAATGATTCTATGATGAATCTATGAAGTTAGGACTGAATCCATGAATCTCAGAAAACCCAGGGACTGCACAAAGACCTCAAGGGCTCTGCATCCTCACTCTTCCCCTATCACTAAAGATTTTTTTAAACAGTGGCAAAGCTGATTGTCCCCACTACAGTACGAGCAAACATTACTGTGACTAGACATATTTTATACTCTTCATCATTCCTCTCTCTAGACTGCATCATCTTTGTGTTATTGTGCTTGCATTCAGTGAATAATATGACAATCTGGGCAAATTAGACTTTAATTTTCAACAGCTTCACTTACTCCTACAGTTTTATAGGCAAATGCCAATCAAGGAAGTGATGAATAGTGCTGGGAATGCGCAGAGAAGTTTTCTGACTCGCTGGAATGACAAAGAGGACCTGTTTCTTCAGGCCGCATCAACAATTCAGAGGCTAAGCCAGTGTGCAGGGAAAGGCAATGTGCCTGCTTAGAGACTTTCACTTGCCTGAAAAGAAAAGGTAGAAAGAATCTGGTTTGGACACAATAAGTTGCCTCTGAAAGAATCCCCTCTGGAGGTACCAGTATTTTTCATTTGACTCTCCTTACCTAGCTCCTAGGGTGGGACAGCGGAGAAACACTACCAGGTCATGGCTCAAATGGAGGACAGCTTTGGTGACAAGGCCAGTTCTGGGAATTCCTGCCCAGTACAACCAGTTGGCCCCTCCATTAGGTTGCAGAATGCTGCTCTCTTCATTGTGTGGGCGATCAGGAGAAGCACTATCAACTTGGACAAGGATCCACCTGAATTAAAAATAACCCTTCCTTTCCCTCCCCATTCCCAGCCACTTTCCTGACATGTTTCATAGAATCGTTTAGGTTGGAAAAGACCTTTGAGATCATCAAGCCCAACCATTCCCCTAACCCTGCCATCCCACCACTAAACCCTGGCCCTAAGCACCACCTCTGCCCGGCTGTTAAATCCCTCCAGGGATGGGGACTCAACCCCTTCCCTGGGCAGCCCCTTCCAGTGCTTGACAACCCTTTCGGGGAAGGAATTTTTCCCAATGTCCAACCTAAACCTGCCCTGGTGCAACTTGAGGCCATAAACCTTTCACAAGCACGACTCTTGAAATAGCTGTGTCTGAGCAACAGAGCGAGCAGAACTGAGCAATAAGGTCAGGAAAGCAGCAAGCTGCCACTGAAGCCTCCTTATCTCCTATCTTATCATGGCCTCCCTCTCTTCCTTCTGTCCTTGCTGCATCTGAGAAGCAGCTCTGCTTTCTCCTTTCTCTTGAAGGATAAAGAGCTTCAGGATGGTTTATCTACCAATCCATCATACAACTGAAAAGCAAAGCCCAGAAACATCCCCCAAACAGGTAATTTCCCTAAGGATGTTTCATTCTCAACAGAACCAAATCCAGGCAATGCACAAGAAGTTCTCAGTTCAGCAAAGCTGGTGCCTGGCTTTAAAATCATGCAACATAACGGCACGTGGACACAAGTTTCCATACTCCACTTGAGGGAAGACCACGTCTCAAACTCTTCTCACACCTGGAGATGACAGCTACGTGAACACTGTAATTACTGTGTTTCCAGCAGGTTTTACCCTTGTTGCTACTCTCCTTGAAACCCTTTTACAACTTCATAAAACATTTTACCTTATAAAGTCTTCCTCCTCCTCTCTCTTGGGTCTCAGTTGCTTGGGCTGAGCCATGTTGCTCCAGTTGGGCAGAGATTTCAGGAGCCTGCTAATATCGTCATCTTTAGCCCAGGACGCGCTGATCACCAGCTTTTCATCTGACTGCACGATGCTCCTACGGGGAAAGCAGCAACAATCCCATTAGTGCGAAGCAAATTGTACTCTTCACGCAATTCTGCACATATTCATTAAAATCTCTATCACATATAAAGGGGCATTAAGCATTAAGGAAGGGGTCCAAAGAGGAATTCAACAAAGAGCTCATGTGGAGGACACGGCAACACAGGTAGACAGGCTATAAAATTCTCCCAAACTCCCAATTCTTGATGTACTTTTGATAGAGTCCTTCAAGGGAAAAAAAGCCATGTTCTCCCCACCCTTGAAATCATTCCACTTGCAATCATTCACGCAACCGGAGGAGGTCATTCTGTACTAGAAGAGAGAGAAGGCAGTTTCTCCATGGCTCATTTGTTCTCTGCAATCTCAATCGAGCTCGCCAGCCACTGCCGATTGTGTTGTGACTGCAACGTGGAAACCTGCCCAGGAAGACCTGGGTGGAAGCCACCAGCTCACTGCACACCAGCTGGTCCAGCTTGAGGACCAGGTCTGAAGCCAATGAAAGGAAATGAAGGGTCCCGGATCTTCTCTCCAGTCATCCAAAACATCCAATAACAGAGATTTCAGCCGAATCATATGTATGTGTGAAATTGAATCAAAGATCACAGCGTATTCCAATTATGAAGACTTTCCCTGTTTAATATTTTTGGCAGTGTGATCTGAAATCCTCACTGGCAATTGCAGGGGACAAACGGGATGCTGCATTGGGAGGATTCAATTAGCTGCCTGGGTTTTGTGTCAGGATTGCTCACAACCAACCATCAGCATAGTCCTCATCAATATTTGCTACTTCACTGCCACACTGGTGAGTAGAGAGAGGAAAGTCCTCTCCCACTTTTGGGTTGTTCAGTAGACCACAAGGATCTGGGAGGTGTTTTTCTACCTCTTAGAAAAAGCAAGTGGCAGTTAGGGCTGTTGGCATTTCCTTCTAGATCCTACCACTGATTTCCTTCTCTGGTGAGCATTTGGAAGGCTCTTCTTCCAGGAGGTCCTTGCATGGTGACCAGTTTGGACTACTTCTCCAGTCCAAGAAGCAGCTGCCACCCATCCACATCACTCAAAGCAAAAGCATGGTGGTGACCTCTGTGATGGGCAGCAGTGGGATCTTTTCTGCCCTCTGTAATGGAAACACGGCAAACCCACCAAACAACCAGCACAGTGTGACTTGAGAAAGGAAGCATCTGAGAAGAGAAGGTTTCAGAGGTCCTGGTCCTACGGAGAGGCTTAGCTGCAGGTTAACAAGAGAATCAAGATCTCCCTCATGCACTAAGAGACTGATCACCTTCTGCTACGCAAACATACAGAAAAGGCTCTGGGACCTATGTTTGCCCTTCAAACACCCACTATCCCTTGCTCACAAGGCTACAAGACACCTAGAAATAACACGTTTGCTGTGTCCTATAATGGAAGGGGTTGAAGAAGTTTAAATGCCAAAAAGATCTTCCCCCAGTAGAAATGGTTCCTCCAATGTGGATAGAAACCTTGTGCATGAAAAAGATGCAGAGATTCAACACTGGATCTGTCAACCAAGAAATGAAGTTGCTGGGTGCAACTGGATGGATGTATCTGTGCTCTCTCAGCCCATGTCAGCTCAATGTGGGCCTTGCAGAACCATTTAGAATAGTCTAGAACAGACTATTTTTCAGTTGGAAGGGTCCTACAACGATCATCTTGTCCAACTGCCTGACCACTTCAGGGCTGACCAAGAATTAAAGCGTGTTGTTAAGGGCATTGCCTAAATGCCTCTTAAACACTGACAGGCTTGGGGCATTGACCACCTCTCTAGGAAGCCTGTTCCAGTGTTTGACCACCTTCTCGGTAACGAAATGCTTCCTAATGTCCAGCCTAAACCTCCCATTTACTCGGCTGTGTGCTTCTGGATCCAAGCCAGGATGCAGCATGGGGCAAACATGCTCAGAGCCATCATGAGCATTCAGGTGGTGATTTTGGGAAGGGTCATGCAAGATCACAATCAAGACCCCACACATTTCTACGGGGTTTATGTGGATTAACCGGTCTCGTTTCAAATTTCCTGAAAGGTAGGGTTTGGTCAATAAATAAAAATAAAAGTAACAACACGCCGAGTATCCGCGTTTTGAGAAGGAAAACGGTGAAGGTGGCATTGATAGGAGCCAATGCTGATCTATCTTGAAACAGAGCAGATTACTTCTTTTCCAACCAGCATGGAACAACCTATCACTCTTTTTCACCTACCACCAAGAAAACAACCTCTGCTCAGTAAGCACACACGATTTGTGAAAATGAATTTGTCACATGCACTTACATATAAATTTTCCTTCTCTTTAGATTTCATGTTCAATCTGCCACAGACAAAAGAATGAATTTTGTTTCCAGCCACAGAAGACCTCGGTGTCAAAATTTCAATTTGGCCTTCTGCTGCTGTTAGGAACTTGGTGTTTTTCCACTTATGAAAAAAGGTCTCTTTTTTTTTTCACCCCGGTGAAAAGTGAGGGGGGAAAAAAAAGCTCCACCAGAATCTCTGACACCCAAGATGGAAAAACTGAATTTGATGATATCTGGCCATTTCCCTGCCAAGGCAAGACAACTGTTCCATTGAATATATTAGCCAGTGCTTTGTCCTCTCCAGATTTAAATGACGAAAGTAATAGTCTCCTTCCCTTGGGAGTCTATTTCACAGTTGAACAAATCTAACTCTTGGACAAAAAAAAAATAAAAAATCCCGATACCGTGCTTGTTTTTATTTTACTCAATTTCATCCCATTACTCCCCGTTATTTCCCCTTACAGCAGCCTCAGCACTCACCACTTTCACTATTTACTCTCTTCAATTATTTACAGCCTTATCGTAGCCCTTCAGACGTCTACGACTGCAAGTCATCTTTGGGAGTCTTCTGATGGAGTTATCCAGAGGACCGAGCTACCTCTCTGTTTTATGATCCTTATTATCTGCTGTCCTCAAAAATCCTATTGCTTTTTGGAGTGGGTGTTGGGGGAGGAGAGAGGGGAGGCTGTTTACCTGCTATAGCAAGTTGGTGGCCTTGCTTTTCTAGAGTCAGTGTTTTCCGAGAGCCTAAGCCACACGATTCCTGCTTTTCTCCCCTTTTAGCTACGTGGTACTCATGGGTCCCTGAGCCACTGGAGCCCTAAGCCAAATTCTCCACTGAGATCAATAGGGAACTTCAAATCAGTCAATGCTGGGACATTGCCACCACTATGTGGGTCCTCTGGAATTACGTTCCAATTCTTTCCCACCTCCTAATCTTTATTGACAGGTTGGTTTTACTCCAAACACCCCCTCATCAAGGAAGATGTTAAATAGGGTGGTACACACCCCGATCTCTGTTAGATGCTCACCTTTCCCCATCAATTAAAAACTCCTTTTCCCCCACCTTTTCTTTCTGGCATCTCAGCCAGTCTTCAACCTCCGTAACTTCTTATCAATGTCAATCTAATTCGGGTCCTCGAGTAAATTAGCGCAAGAGAGGATGACATGTTTTAGTACAGCTCAGAACGCTTCCCTTCAAACACCCCCCCCCCTTTCTCCCAAACTCCTCTGTAATTATTCCTGCTGCTGTAATAGGGTTACTTGCTACCACCGGTGCCATAATCATCTAATTAATTCACAGCTCAACGGGCCAAGGAAAATGCCATCTGTTTGTACCCAGCTCCCGGGAGTGGGTAGGGAATAGGTGTAACGCTTCCACAGGTGATGGCACACGAGCGAGGAGGGTTCATCCCTCCACAGCTCAGTGGGTTTTATGCAGAAAACATCTGTTGGTGGTAATGGTCCTAGATTTGCATCACTGCCGCCCTGAGCTGGGAGCAGAGTGATGGGGAACATCCCTGGACACAGTTGGGGGGCCATGGCTTTTCATTAGGAAAACATCTGGGGGCCACAGGGGCTAATTGGACTCTCTTGCCTCATGCCAAACGTATTTTTGAATAATTTTTTTTCTCTTCCCAGGGCCGAGCTGATGTTTCTGCGCTGAGCACTGCTCACACTGCGATGTGTTTAAAAGCGGCGTGCTTAGCACGTACCAGGTACCTAATGGTCTGAGGGAGACAGACCCCTGCCCCAAAAGAGTCCAAAACACAACATAAAACCCAAAAAGTTAACGCAAGAAGGGGAAGATGCCAATAAGAAGCAGTAAACTGGGTGGCAAGAGCGTTTCCCGCAGACTCGAGAAATCCTGTTTGACTGCAGGCTCCAAACTTTGGATGAATTAATCTATTCTTCATTTCCTTATCAATATAAAGGATTATTTTTTTTGTTTTCTTTTTCTTTTGCCTGGCTGGAAAGCAGGAACTGTGATTTATTTTTTTTCCCCCCCTCCATCATTTGGAGATATTTAAGCTCAGTTTTACCCACCTAATTTTACAGATTCAGCTGAGGCAGTTCAGCCAGGAGGCTGGTCACCACAAGCCACCTTCACAACCGATGGAGAGAGCTGGGCACCTCTAGAGAGTTTTGGCTCATTTTAATTTTTAATTAAGGCAAATCACTCTTTGGAGATGTCCATCTCTTTCTCCAGGCTAACAAGAGTCATTTGGGTGACTGGTGCCTTTACTCAGACTCTTCAGATAGGTTGAAAAATGTACAAGGGGATGGTTGGTCAAGGGAGAGGGGATGAAGATTGATCAGAAGGAAGTGGACACAGGATAGAGCTTAAACTTGGACAACAAAATAAGAATGTGCGACTTAATGTGGACGTAACTAAATATGGGGCCAATTCCTGCAGAAAGACATGGGAAGATTTAGTTTTAGCGCTCAAGACAGCAAAGCTTGTCTGAGAAGGGTGTTGGCAAGAGACTAAAAAGAAAGACTCATGTTAAGGGTAGCTACCTTGAACTGGTCAGGTTTTTCTCTGTCCCTGTGACTCCTTCTATGGCCTTTCAGTATTTCCCAAAGCCTCCTAAACATGATTTAACTATGCAGGCTTAACTCATGAGCAGAGCTGCTTTCATAGAAATTTGCTGAAGATGCAGCTAGACGTGGGCTGGACAAGACTTAAGCAAAGCACTGCCAACACAGCAGGAGGTTTTGTGGCTCCGTCTCCCATTTTTGTTTTCATTTTAATCCCCAAACTCTCA
The DNA here is from genome assembly GCA_017310255.1 of Butorides virescens. Classification (NCBI taxonomy): domain Eukaryota; kingdom Metazoa; phylum Chordata; class Aves; order Pelecaniformes; family Ardeidae; genus Butorides; species Butorides virescens. Next base: position 13,122 of record JADKXX010004020.1, on the reverse strand, counting down.
TAAATTAGTCAGAAAAACATAACTCACATTTGTAAACAGTTTGCGTCAAACTGAAATTGCACTTCTTAGTAACATGTAATTTGCAGAAGACTTCTCACCTAGATCAGATTTAATACGCTTCCGAAATTCGTCATCAATTAAAACAAGAAAATCCATAGTCGCTACTTATATAAATGTCCAATCCATTCATATCCAGCTCTGTTAGGGGATGGGGTTTTTTTTTTTGCATTCACTAGAAAATCAGAGCCAAATGGAAATCAAACGTGAAAAATCTCAGCTGCGCATTTCTTAGCGCCGTCCTCCTGACAGAGCTATCTGTTCTGCAAAGGCCTCCGAATAAAACAGTCTTGCTTTGAGGAGCCTGTATTTCAATACATTTCATCCACATTTGCTCACATTCCCCTTCAAGAAACACACGCACATGGGGAACGAACGAATGCCATGTGCAAATTTTGCATAAACCGTCTCTCTGGCTTCCCAAATTCTTGCTATCTTGACATCTCAAGAACACAGACTTTGCTGCAATAGCTTCACCTGATCGTATTAATACACAGCTCTAGGGAGTTTATTCTGATTTTAAGCAGCTAGAAATGACCCTTCCTCCACTAACTTTACCGACGCGCGGATTTATCCATCTCAAACCCCCAAGGAAAAACCCTGGTCCGAAGGGCAAGGCTGCGCGGAGCCGTACCGACGCGAAATCCCTGCAGAGGGCATAACGTCCCCGCGGATCGCACCGCTCGCCCCTGGAAAGCCGGGGAGCTGCTATATTCCTCCGCATCATTTGAAATGTATATAGATTTCTATTTCAGTCAGTCATTTGCTAGCAGCAGAACTAGAACGTTTCCTGTTTTTCCTCCTGCTGTAATCAGGATATTGCCAAATTAGGGCCGTCCTAATTACTCCGCAGCAGGTGCCAAACCCAGGAATGGTATCAGCAAAGGAAGGAAGGAAGGACCTTTAAGTTCAAGCCAAAGAAATTACATCTATTGTCTGGCTCAAGTCGGTGAAGTTTGATATCAAATACGAGCATTTTGGACAACGGCCCTCACACAGCCACCAATTTACACGGGCGCTCGGCTGAAGTTTAGCCCACGTACGCGCTCGCCGTTCTTGCTGGCGTTATTAATAATAATAATAACAAGCCCGTACGCAGCCGCTCGCCAGAGGAAGCTTCTCCTGAATGAAACCAGGCAATAGGAAATAATTTCTTAGTGCTCTTGGGCAGAAAACACAAGGGGGCTTTTTCAGCTTCCCCTGCTATCGCCGGCCTCAATTAGCCATTAAAGGAGATTATGTATAGCAGCTATTAGAGCCCACACTGCCGCAGCATCTGGAGTCTCTTTCAATGCATGTATTTATCCCCACGGCGTGGGGCACGCTCCTGGCCCCCCTCTCCAGGGAGGGCTGATTTACAGATGGGCAACCGGGCTGTAGAATCATAGAATCATAGAATGTTTTGGGTTGGAAGGGACCCCCAGAGGTCATCGAGTCCAAACCCCCTGCAGGGAGCAGGGACACTGCTAACTAGATCAGGCTGCTCAGAGCCCCATCCAACCTGGCCTGGAATGTTTCCAGGGATGGGGCCTCCACCACCTCTCTGGGCAACCTGTTCCAGTGTTTTACCACCCTCATTGTAAAGAATTTTTTCCTTATATCTAGCCTAAACCTACCCTGATTTAGTTTAAAACCATTACCCCTTGTCCTAACACAGCTGGCCCTACTAAAAAGATTTTCCCCCTCTTTCCTATGGGCCCCCTTTAGGTACTGAAAGGCCGTAATCAGGTCTCCCCGCAGCCTTCTCTTCTCCAGACTGAACAAGCCCAACTCTCCCAGCCTGTCCTCATAGGAGAGGTGCTCCAGCCCTCAGATCATTTTTGTAGCCCTCTTCTGGACCCACTCCAACAGTTCCATGTCCTTCTTGTGCTGAGGGCTCCAGAGCTGGACGCAGGGCTCCAGGTGAGGTCTCACCAGAGCAGAGTAGAAGGGCAGAATCCCCTCCCTCGACGCTGGCCACGCTCCTCCTGATGCAGCCCAGAGTACAGTTGGCCTTCTGGGCTGCCAGCGCCCATGGCCAGCTCATATCCAGCTTTTCATCCACCAGCACCCCCAAGTCCCTCTGGGCAGGGCTGCTCTCGATTCTTTCTTCCCCCAGCCTGTATGGATACTGGGGGTTACCCCGACCCAGGTGCAGGACCTTGCACTTGGCCTTGTTGAACCTCATGAGGTTTACACAGGCCCACCTCTCCAGCCTGTCCAGGTCCCTCTGGATGCCATCCCGTCCTTCTGGTGTGTCAACCGCACCACTCAGTTTGGTATCATCCGCAAACTTGCTGCGGGTGCACTCGATCTCACTGTCTAAGTCATTGATGAAGAGGGACTAAGTTCCTTATCGATGGTTACCCGGGAAATCTGTGCTAAAGCAAGTACCCGAAGGACTTAAACCCCCCCATCCCGGTGTGATAACGCCATGCCCAGTGGGACCACGCTGCATTCAGCTTCCATGCCATGGCCGGGGAAGCAGATCACAGATCACCCGAAAATGCTGATAAGCAAAGACAGCCCAGGATAGAGCATCTGATGACCCCTTGAAAGAATAAGTTTACAGTAAGGTTTTGAGAACATTTCCCAAAACCCAGTGTGTGTATTTATATGGTGCGCTGTGGTTACTAATTCCTACATTGCCACGAGATCTGAATACCCAAATGTCAATATAATTAATTAAAATATAGCTGAATCTTTTGGGAACACTCAAATAGAAGGATCTGACTTGCTTTACAAGCAAGCAGTAGCTACATACAGCTCTTTGTGTAAAAGATGATGACTTATATTCTCCATCTCCAACCTGAGGTCATCTTTTGCCTGATGGAAGAGAAAAGCCGTGTGGTTTCTAAGCTCTGCTACCACTGTCATCCACGTTTAAAGACCCTAAACCACAGTGTGATGTCTACAAAGTCACTGGGAAACCACGACTTCATATACCAATGATCACTAGTTCAGATTTTTTTTTCCCCACCTAGAAAGAAATGTCCTTGACCGCCCCAGCCAAGATGATTTCTAGAAGCAACTCCTTCCTACCCATGGCAAAATAGCAAAAGCCCAAGAGCAGTGTTGCCAGCACCCAGTGGTTTCCAAGCCTTCCTGTACCTGTAGGCAAGGGTGCAGGTGTCCTTGTACTCCTGGAGTTTCACACACACCATGTTGAGGAACTGATCCGAATAGGCGCTCAGGTCGTGCATCAGGTTCATCAGGTCTTGAACAGTCTTCTCCACAATTACCGTGCTCTGGAAAAAAAAGAAAAGCACAAGTAGGAAGAGCGGTTCAGCGTGAATCTTAATTTCAGCTTTCTCATGTTTTGCTAATTAGCGTCACAGATGCGACTGTACAGCTGATGCTCCCCGACGCGGAGCAGATGCTGGAGCAGCCCATGCCACTGAGCGATGTAAACCAGAACAAACGAGGGGAAAGCAGAAACCATGCGAGAGATGGAAGAAAGCAGCTTAGAGGTTTGACTATCAGGTCTGAAAGAGTTTGGATTTTTTTTCCAGTGGCTGAGGACCACCGGAATTCACCAGGTCTTCCCTTCACTAGCTGAAACCTCAAAATGCAAAAGTGTGATTTTTAGAGGAACCAGGTACCTGCAGCTTCTCTGAGCTCTGCTTGGACGTGCAAACCCTGAGCCATTTCAACCTGACCAATAATTCTGGACTGACAGATTGCAGGCTATCCTGAAGACCAGGGAATTCGCCCACCGCTCCCGTTCACACAAACTGAAGGTGGAGGGCAGAAGCTTTCTGCTGGCGGCTGAGGTTTAAGCAGCGCCTTGCAATCCTTTTGCTACCCCAAGCAGTGAATTGGAATCATAGGAACAACATTGGCCCCTCACTACAAGAAAGACGTTGCGTTGCTGGAGCCTGTCCAGAGGAGACCAACAAAGCTGGGGAGGGGTCTGGAGCACAAGGCTTACGAGGAGCGGCTGAGGGAACTGGGGGTGTTTAGTCTGGAGAAGAGGAGGCTGAGGGGAGACCTTATCGCCCTCTACAACTACCTGAAAGGAGGCTGTAGTGAGGTGGGGGTCGGCCTCTTCTCCCTGGTAATGGATGATAGGACGAGGGGAAATGTCCTCGAGTTGTGCCAGGGCAGGTTTAGGTTGGAGATTAGGAAAAATTTATTTCCTGAAAGGGCTGTCAAGCACTGGGAGGGGCTGCCCAGGGAAGGGGTCGAGTCCCCATCCCTGGAGGGATTTAAAAGCCTTAAGACAAGGTGCTTAGGGCCAGGGTTTAGTGGTGGGATGGCAGGGTTAGGGGAACAGTTGGACTTGATGATCTGAAAGGTCTTTTCCAACCTCAACGATTCTATGATTCTATGAACAGGGCAAATCTGCCAACTGAAAATGCTGCTCCACATCCTACAGAGGAGCGAGTTCAGGCAGCCTGCAGAAGGAGGTACCATAATATCTGCTAACGTCCGAGCTCTAAGGAGTCCCGTATGAATTTTGGAATTTTTGAGGCACCCCAAGGTGACTTGGTGAGGTTTGTGTTTGTAACATTGCCTGCTGTATTTCATGTGGTTGCTACAAACAAGACAGAAGGAAGGTTATCGAAGTCCCAGGTTGATATAAATTGAATTATTATTAGGCTTGGTAGAGTGAAGGGTTATTCCTGAGCTATGCGCAAAGGCAAAGAAGGAGACTGAAGCATTTGGGAGCCCTGGTTCGTTTCAGAAATTCTGGACTCAAATTATACAGGGGTACCCCAGGGACTTTGAGAGAGCTGCATCAAGGCTGAATTTAGCCCTTTCTCTGTGTTAATCAGGACGTGAAGAGGAGTTAGTGACTCAGTTGTTTGCAGAGCAAAATCTCATCAACCCCCAAATCATCATCTCTGCCATATTCCCACAAGCCCAACTTCCGTCTCTCTATTGATTTCCAGATTAAAGTGCGGCAGCATCGCTCTGATCCATAATCCTGCTCCTCCAGAGCAACCCCTGAGTGACAGGAATTGATTCTGCTTCACTCCCCGTCCCTGATTCCGTAAAAAAGCATCCGCAAACCTCATCCTCATTCAGAGCACGCGACTCCTTAGCATGTGGGGGTTTCAATGAAGTCTTAGTCACCGCCTGTGCTGTTCCCGATACGTCCTTGACTCGTAACTGTACTTGGAGGAAAAAAAAAACAACCACCCAACCCTTCTCTTTGGTTGCTCTTATGAAGCTCGCTCGTACGCGTATCACAGGAATTAACCCATCTTTCATATTGTAATTAGCAACAATTTGGGATTATTTTGTCCAAACAAAAACAGAAGTCTGGCATAGCTGCCTCTCAGATGCTCTTGTTTACGCTGCTCCTCCTGTTATTAGAAATACCTGTGTTTTAATAAATATTCAAACCTACCCTGGGCTTGATGCGCACGGAGGAGAACAACCAACCCTGAAGACCTCGCAACCCGGAGTCATGGCAAGCAAATGAAGCAGACAACTGCACAGAAAGGCTGCAGCGGCCACGGACGCTGTTTTCATACCGATGGGCTCCGAGGTGTTAGATGCAGGATTCAGATGTCCCCCAGGCTCTTTGCTATCCCTCGGCTGCTGGCGGGGAGAAGAATCCACCCAAATGCCACTAAAATGGGAGATTGATCTGGCACCTTGAGAGTAACTTCAAACCCATGTACGTTCGTATGTTGGGCTGATAAATGTGGTGGGAAATTTAATGAGTAACTTGGGGAAATTAAATCCACCGGGCTAGAGGTAGGGCATCGTCATTGCATTTGGGCTGGTGAAGGAGCTGCTGTCCTTCAACCTTCAAACACCAATGACCACAATCAGCACAAGGGAGTTAAGCAGAGGTGCTTGGCTCTGCACCTAAATGGCTTCAAGGGGGTTAAGCAGAGGTGCTTGGCTTTGCACCTAAATGGCTTCAAGGGGCTCCCATGGCCAGAGGAAAAGGCCACCCTCCAACCTGCTGACATGAGCCATGAGAACATCGCTGACCGCACAAATGGAAAAGACAGAAGTTGCTGTGCAGCTTCAATCCAAATCCAAGTCTCCTTCCAGGGGCTGATCCTGATCCTTACGGGTGAGGCATTAAAGTTCACATTTATACATAGGGAAGAAAAAAAGAAAATCTTTCTCAACTCCTGTAGCAAGCTGGGAGACAAAAGCATTTTTTCTCCTCTTTGCATGGATAATCACACTTTTCTTTTTCTGCTGGTATTTTGAGAGGTGGGTGGGATTTTCAGCAGACCTATGCTATTAAATGAAGTCTCTTAGCTTACCAGGGGAAGGATCTGTCCTTCCAGGCATCCTTGTGCGACAGCAAACTTCACAGGTTGGACGTGCAACCACACAAAGAGGAATCGAACTTGGTCTCGATCTGCCCCATTTCTATTTCTTTACGTAACTCAACATTTGAGCAAACAACTTAAAAATCCAAAGGTTGTACGTTAAAAGAGAAGGTATTGCTGGTTTCTACGTAGTTTCTCCCACCTACTTTCTCCCCTCTACAACAGCGTTAAAATCACAGCTAAGCTCCTGCCAATATCTTGATTTTAGAATGAGATCTTTTGATTTAAAGGAAATACAAAGCCACTTGCATGATTTAAAAAAAAAAAAAATAAAAGGAAGAAAAAAGGCGATTACCATATGAAAGAAGACAGTCCCAGCTATGTAATGGCTATTTCTCTGTAACATTTTAACCTTTTCCAAAGCAATCCTGACACATCTGCATGTGTCTCTGGGGATGCTATGTATGAGGATGAGGCCATGTTAATACAGCTGGATTCGTTAGCTGGGCCAGCGCAGGATCTTCTGAAACTCCGTGCGAGAAAATGAAAGGCAGCGCACGTATTATCAGAGTTACAATCCAGTTGCCTCTAACCCATCTGGATTCATTAACAGCAAATGGGGATGATCAAAGCATAATTTTATGGCAAGACACTTCAATGAAGCCTTTTAAAAAAACCCACACTAACAAGGAAACTCATCCACAGAACAATATTCATCTCCTCGCACCTGAAAACGCTGCGTGGTGCTGAATCCTAACACCACGCCGAGGGGATGATTCATTACTCCTACAGCACATCGGGGTGAAGGTTTTAAAAGAGTCTTAAGGCTACTAAAAATAAAAAGAAATTCCTTCTTATGACCTCCTGTCCATTAGCTACTGTCGAGGTACTGGGATAAAACAGAGCAGCACCACTCGTGATTAACTCCGTGGGGTTTAGCTTTAATCTATTTTGCAAACATTTATAATTACTCCTTGATGTGGTCCTTATTCTCAGTCGGGCTGAAGGTTCAGAATAATGCAAAGCAGCTCCAGGGCAGGTATAATTTATGCTCCAACCCTAGGGCTTTCACCAGCCCAGAGTGATGGAGAAGAAGCAGACCCAGAGGAATTGTCCCAATAACCCCTCTGGGATTATGGTCCTGTGCAACCCCACCTCAGTTTTTAAAATGACTCAATTCCTCTACAGCAAGAGGGCACCTGATGCAAGATGATGCAGCTGGCGGGATGTTTTCAAGGGTCCCCTAAATGCAGTTTCAGTACAATGAAGCCGGCACCCCAATAATTCCCCGACACGCAGAAGAAGTTCAAAACAACAGGTCAAGCCTACACAAACCTTCAGGTTTTCAATTTGTCATTTGGTTTTCCCCAACTTCTCGGTGAGGAACACTTAGATTACAGGAACAATCTCCATCCTGAATATTTTTTCTTTTTTTGCAGAAATCACAGCTTCTCCCATGCCCAATCCCTTGGTTCCTTTTTTGGGGGGGGGGAAGAAGGCAAAGATGGGAATGTACCTCTGCAGGGACGTCTTCACCACGTGATGAGCTCCTGAAAACCCAGCAGATGGAGGAAGAAACCTTGGCACTACAAGGGTTGTTGATTATTAGTATATTATTGCCCATCACTTAAAAATCTCCTCAAGATGCCTTGGCAGAGGAAGGCACCAGATGAGTGCAGGACGTGGCTGCCTTAAAGGAAAAAATAAATAAAGCCTAATCTAATTTTTAAGTTGGAGTATAGCTGACAGCCCATGATTTAAAAAGTGCTATCCGGAGCACAGCTGTAATTAAAGGCAGGACAGGAGAGACGAAAGGTTTTCAAATCTCTTCAAGCTCAGTGCTGACCCACAGCTCCGGGGTTGGGACCATTTCCAAAGGGCGCCGGTGGTTACGCCTCACACTGACACCTTGACATGCAACATTTATTCCTGCATTTTCTTGGGGTTTTTTGGTTGTTTTTAATTACAGCTTCTCAGCTGCCCTCCCAAAATGTTAAATTCACAGCATCTGCCTTTCCCAAGCATTATTCATCCTCCTTTCCCAGCACCGAGAAGGTGTATTCAACAGAAGGCTCCCATCACCCATTCTGGGGCACTGCTCCTCAGGGAAGAGCCACAAATATATAAATCAGCATGTCAGAGGAGGAAGCCTTCATCTGCCCCAGCAGGAACGCACCATCCGTACAGATTTGTTCCGCTCGATGCAGCCTCACCTGTCTTGGGTGCCTGTGCCGTGTCATCATCCGTTACGGTGACAAACTTCCCCATGAATCGCTCCGGTTCCTCCAGCGGAGGTGGGGTGCAGAGCTGGCAGCTGCGCTTGGGAACTGGGTGGTTGGGGTTTAGAAGACAGTGGAACATCTCCTTTCCTGCTGGGAAGGCTGGAAATGCTTTCTTGTAGTACCTGTGGGTGTTAGGCTGATTCCTCACTCTGCGATGAGTTGTGGACATGACCTTGCAGAGGTTGGGATGGAGGCAACGAAGCTGATGGGCACGTGGTGAGAGCGGCTCTGAATCCGTTTGAATACCAGCAAACCATGGGGTGATCTCCTGGCATCTCACCGTTGGGCTCAAGCATCTCACAAAGCCATAACCCAGGGTGCCAGAGGGATGCTCTGGCTCAGGAGCCCCAGTGCAGTCTCGGTGCTGTCCCTGCCCCACGGCGTGTGCCAAGAAAGGCCCCAAGGAAGCAGCATCCAGCAAAGATCCATTTCAGCTTCTTTTCTCATATCAAAACTTCACTCTTCCTCATTTCTCTCTGCGCCCACTCTCCATATTGCTGTTCCCATCCCACCTCTCCAAATCTTTGCAGGCAGCTGCCTGCACCGTGCCCAACGCAAGTGTTCAAGGAGGTTTAGATCCCACGAGTCCCAGGGCACCTGGGATGTTGTTTGGTTTGATTTTTTTTTTTTTCCTGTCTTTCTGCTCAGTGGCTCCATCTCATGTCCTTCCAGGTTGGAAGCTGCTTGGCCTGAAACGGGGCCAGAGGCTGCTCAGCATTTCCCTCGGTGCAGCAATGTGCAAAGGGGCTGGAAACTTTTGAAACCCAGCTCACCATCGCTGCACTTGGGTATGATACCAACATGAATGCCACTGGGTGCAATTAAGTGTTTCCAGCATGTAATGGGGTTGTGGAGGGAGAGGACTGAGCTCAATGTGCTCTTAGATATTGGCCTGGCATGCAGAATTCTGCATAAAAAATGTGCAATTCCCCAAATACCATATAGGATCCAGGGTCTAGGATCCAGGGTTCATTTTATGATGACATTAGCCAATACTTAAAGGGTAGCTACAAAGAGGCTTTCTCTTCACACATGGAGCCATATGGAGATGACAAGGGGCAATGGGTACAAGTTGCACCAGGAGAGGTTTCATCTCGACATAAAAAAGAGATTTTTTTTGTGGTGAGAACAGTCAGTCACTGGAACAACCTCCCCAGGGACGTGGTAGAGTCCCCATCACTGGAGGGTTATCAAGATGTGACTGGAGAGGGTGCTGGATAACCTCATCTCGGCTCCCCGTCCCACAAGAGGTTGGACCAGACAATCTTTTCAGATCCCTTCCAACCTATGCTTCACTTTAATCAGTCCTTAATATTATGATTCATTTTATTAAGACGTTTACAGAGACTAACGGGCTTTCAGCAGCCGCGAAAGCTTTGCCAACATCACACCCAAGGCAATCGGCTCTAAAAGAAGAAACCCATCCTGCCCGAGCTGCCTCCCCAGCCTGTGCCCCCACCACCCGTCCTGCCTTCCCCTGCGCTCTGACCCGCGATGCTCCGCAGCATTAGGCTGCCAGTTGCAATTTGGTTATTCTGCTGTCAATTAATAACGGTTTGTTACCCGGCAGGCGGGTGGAACGGAGCTCTGCAGCGATCTCCCAGCACGCGCTTTGCTTTACCGGTGGAGCTGCTTAAATACCTGGACAGGCTCTTGTGAGCTGATAAATATCAAGCGCTGTCGGTGCCTTGAAGGGCAATGGGAGACGGAGATAAAACCCACAAAAGCATTTACTCCCTTTGCCCAAATTCCAGCAGTTCAACAAATACCTCGCGAGGCCACTGAAATAACGATTCTCTCCTCTCATTAAATGGTATTACATGTTAGTAGAGTGGAGGTAGAGATGGAAATCATTCAAGACTGAAAACCAGAAGCTGGGGACACAGTTTTCCTTGAATATTGTGATAAACTGTGCTGCTGAAGCCTACTTGGTGTCTAAGAAATGGCCAACGTGGCCGGGGGCACGGGCATGGGCTGGGCAGGAGAGTTGGGTGCTACCCCAGCTCCATCATTGCCATGCGGAGCCAACCTGCACCCCTATTTCTGTATATCAGTGCTGTGGTTACCCCCACTAAAATAGAAAAGAAAAACCAACCCTGAACCAATTGAATTGATTTTTTTTTTTTTTTTTTTTAGCTAACCCAGGAACGATGACAGTCTAAATTGTCGGGTTTACTGATTAGCAGTTATTTCACACCAAGTGATAAGGGGGCTTTTCAATTTGTTTTCTTCTGTGGCACATCCAGGGTTTACAAAGGGCTGGAGTTTTTTCATATGTATCAATTCAAATATGGGTTTAAATGCAAAAAAACCCCTCTTTTGACGGTCTCAAAAATCTGATAGCTTGCTTTTCTCATACAGCATTTTTTCTCAGCACAATTCATTATGCCAGTATCAGTCCTGCAGGATCCTGCCCGTTACTATGGTTATACTATATCCTACTACAGCTTTGCTTCTCAAATGCTCCTAACTCCGGGGATTTTTTTTTTTTTTTTTAACTATAACTCTGCCTGTTTCACTGCAGGTGATATTTTTCCTTTTCATGGGCTTGATTTGGAGAGGTCCTGAGTGCCTTCATCCCCACAGATGTGAACGTGACCCCCAGATGTGCTGTATTTCTCTCTCACCTTTCCAATTGATGCTGCAGCAGCTAAATGAGTGCACAAACAAGGTCTTGGATAGCTCTTATTTACCTGGCACTGTGTGATCCAGAAAACACTTGCTCCAGTGAACTAGAATATTGATGAAGAGCAAAATGTACTTTTTTTTATTTTTTTAAATGGACACCATGTACCGTAAAATCTGTTTATTACTGCATTACCTTTGACTATGCAGAAGAACTGGTTTCTTCCTCTAAACGCTATGTTCGTTATTTAGGATGTCATATAGGATCTCGCGAGGCCACTGAAATAACGATTCTCTCCTCTCATTAAATGGTATTACATGTTAGTAGAGCAGAGGTAGAGATGGAAATCATTCAAGACTGAAAACCAGAAGCTGGGGACCCAGTTTTCCTTGAATATTGTGAGAAACTGTGCTGCTGAAGCCTACTTGGTGTCTAAGAAATGGCCAACGTGGCCGGGGGCATGGGCATGGGCTGGGCAGGAGAGTTGGGTGCTACCCCAGCTCCTATGCAGAAGAACTGGTTTCTTCCACTAAACGCTACGTTCGTTATTTAGGATGTCATATAGGATGTCATATTTAGGATGTCCATCATTTGAACACGTGAGCCTCTATTATACACAAAGTTAACATGAACTGCGGCCAACCTTGCTGAAGTCCACTAAGTGCGCAATCCATCACAACTATTTAAAGCACAGAGAGAGGAGTCTGCCACGAGTATTTTCAAACTACGCTCTGGAATAATTATTGAAAAAAAAAAAAAAAGGTAACTGATACTCATCGGCTCTGCAATTTGAAGAAAAGCCCACCCAGGCTGAAAGCACACGTGCCTTTTCTGCAATACGTGAGGCCAAATCCCACGGCCAGGGAAGGCTGGAGAGGAGGCACAAGGACTGTGGGTATTGGCTGTGGGTAGACCTGATTCAGTGCTTAAAGGGGGCCCATAGGAAAGGGGGGGACAATCTTTTTAGTAGGGCCAGCTGTGACAGGACAAGGGCTGATGGTTTTAAACTAAACCAGGGTAGGTTTAGACTGGATCTAAGAAAGAAATTCTTTACAATGAGGGTGGTGAAACCCTGGCATGGGTTGCCCAGAGAGGTGGTAGAGGCCCCATCCCTGGGAACATTCAAGGCCAGGTTGGACGGGGCTATGAGCAACCTGATGTGGTTAAAGGTGTCCCTGCTCCCTGCAGGGGGGTTGGACTGGGTGACCTCTAGGGGTCCCTTCCAACCCAAACCATTCGATGATTCTATGATTGTTCAATGGGATTTTTCATCATGTTATATGTCCAAATTTGAGACGGGCTTTTGCTCCAGATTGCGCTTCACAGCAAGGAGAAGCTTTCTTAGAAAGATTTCCCCAAATTTCTGATTAAACTAAGTCCCTTCTTACAGCATCACAGGTCAGAATCAGCCAATGTCTACCTTCATGCTTTCTCACGTCACGTAGGGCATGGACTTAACAATTCAGCTCTTTTTCTCTGTCCTTAGTGACCCCTGTAGACTGATGCTCACTCACGTACGAGACTACAGCTCATTTGTCCCACCAGAAACCAATTTTGCCACCATCAAGACAGCGGAATGTGACGAGATAACTACATATGAAAAGCTTTTTCCCATGAGAAATGCTCCGCTCAACCGCCTGCTCTACGTAGCCCAGATGAACTAGACTTGATGGTTATCATGACACTTCTCCTGTTCAGACATTTGCATAGAAAAAGGAAAAAAAAAAAATGTTCTTTTTCACCTCCTGAATGCCTTAGGACTTTAGGAATATTTTTCAAGCTCCTTATTTATTTTATTTTAAGCCTTCTAAGCCAGCCATAACGAGATCCAGTGGATGGGAGCTGAAGCTGGATCATACCAGAGCAGAAACGAGCTCTGTGGTATTAGAAAAGAAAAGAAAAGAAAAGAAAAGAAAAGAAAAGAAAAGAAAAG